>CM076464.1:5090319-5377819 GCA_038419695.1 Scomberomorus guttatus
CCGTGTTACCAGTGGGGTGCTTTGCATTAAGGCTGGAATCACAGCGTCTCTCCTGCTCAGCACGGATCCTGTCTCTACAATGTATGCATGTATATTTCATGAGCGTGTGAGAATATTAAGTTCAGTTATTTTGCTGTATTATTTTTTCCTCGATGGAGGCACATGAAACAACAACAGATCTTGGCCATCTGTGAGTCATCGACAGTGCCACAATACGTAATATTTGAATATGCAAGATTTAGTTATACAATAATTTCCACATTCCCTCTTTTTTGTGTTGCAGTACGACCAGTGTCCTGATTAGATTGCCAGAGGCAGGCCGGGCCGGTGGTTTGCACTCTCTTCGCCTCCACATAAATAACTGTGTCATCACTTGCTGAATTAACAAACATGGGTTGAGGGTTAATTTTGTATTGTTGCTCGTCTAGCTCTCCTGCCTTTGCTCTCTTTTTCTACTCTGCCTACTTTGCATTCTGAATTCACTGATTAAGTAAACCTGATTAGCTGAGCCGCCGCTGCTGCCAAATTCACTCCTTAATTCCGAAGAGGATCTCTGTCTCTCTCTCTATTTTCCATTCCTCGATCTTGTCTTTCAAACAGCTGAATGGATGATGAGATTTGACAGCCCCATTTTTGCCAACAAAGAAGCAGTTTCCTGTTTCCAAGGTTTACACTGATGAAGGCTGACTGCCTAAAGCAAGATACCTGCACTAAGACTAATTTGCAATATCACCTGCAACTGCTACTTGTCCCCCCCCCCAACTCAAATACCATGGCAATCATTTGTGAGGAATCTGGAAAGTTAAAATATTAGAAAAATATGCTGGAGATGTTTAATATCACTGTCTGTTTTTCCATCTTTTAGTCTATGGGTGGTTGTGTAAATGAAGGACAGGCTGGTTGGTTTTGTGTAACATTAAGCAGTACAATCAAATGAAAAGTGATTGAGCTCACACAAAAGTAACTTTCCTCCGAGTTGGAAAGTGGGCCGGTTTTAGGTGTTGTCAGCACTTTTTCCAGTTCACTCACTATAAAGCGCAGTATGTTACTAACCAAACAGATGGAATCCCTCAGTGTTTGAATTTCATCTGTGAAAATGGTTTATTTAAATATTATTTTGATATCGTCATTATAATACAAACTGTTGCAATGTTCCAGTACAGAAGCCTCACACAATACCAAATAAAAGAGAATTATAATTCATCAGAATTTTTGACAGCTCAACAAACAGACAGGACCGCATTGAAATGAAATACATTAGAAGAAACAAATACATCTAGAGTGGGTGAGTGGCGTGGCATATAAAACAGAACAGAAAAATGGGTGGGTGATGTTTTCTGAAGGAACTGCTGCTCTTGCTGTCATTGTGAACTCTTCTCCTCTTTGGTAACAGAGACCTTGTTACTTGTAAGCAATTTGGCCTCCATCAAAATCCAAACTCATAACTCAAATTTTTTTTCTTCCTAAACTTCATTTTCTATCTCTCCGATCCCAATATCACATCATTCATTGCTTCCATCTCTCCTTGTTCTATTCAATATGTTGCAAGGACCCACAGTCAAGCGAGTCCCTGGAGAAGGGTGAAAGCTTTATAAAGGAGATGTTTCTAATATATATACTTGTAGATATAATTTTTTTTTTGTCAAATACATTTTACCCAAGTTCATTTTGAAGAGATGAAAACCCGAATATGAGTACATGACACCATTGTTACAAGTACAGAACATCACTGGCCTCTGCCTTTTTAAATGGATTTAAAAAAAATGTTAACATGCTGATTATTTCATTTACAAGTTTTACAGATCTGTAACTTTTTTACATGAGGGTTGGACAAACTGTCCACTCAACGGTGCACACTTTCTTCAAAGTGCCTGGGCACATTTCCAATGGAGTCAATATCCAAATCTTGTTCGCAAGACCTCTCAGAATAAGTTGTACTTTTTTTCTGCAAACTAAACATTCAGAATCACATTACATAACATGTAATTTCAAAACACAGCAATTGATTTCCAGTCACAGGAGAGTGGCATATATGTGACAGTGATGTGAGATTAACTGTCCAAATACACCCTCAAACTATTTGGAAGTTGAGGGATTAGACAGGGTTGCCCTCTGTTGCCCACACATCTTGTACCCAGGCTGGAAGCTGCTGATCAGTAGACGTCTCTGGTCGGATCCCAAAGCATGACACGCTCTGTCAGCCTATGAACCTCAGTGCGAATCAACAAGTTTCATATCCATCCACAGTTCTTTGGGAGTGCACTTCAACTATACAGGGGAATTTTTGCTTCGTCTGCAAAGCGGAATAAAAGCTTAGAAGGAGGTGAGTGTTTTGCTTTTGAAAACACACAGCACACATTTGTTCTGTATGTTCGGTATGAATGTTAGATTATACCATACAACACACGAGGAACTACATAATCATGCTTCATGTTACCTTAAATTGGTGTAAATTTTGGGCATCAACCAAGCAAAAAACATATGTGCTTGAGAGTCAAAGCCTAGCAAAATAAAATATTGATGTCATTGCAGGGCAACTGCCACATTCTGGCAGTACGATACTCATGGTGGATATTGTGTTTTACAGTGTTGAGACATAAATCAACTAGTCTAATATTCATAAATATTTCCATTTGAATTGTAACATCTGCATTTCTGATGGATGGTACACAAAAGAACAACCTTTGCAACAAAAGAATTCCATTGATCCTGGAGGTTATACTGCATCACAGTAATGATCTGAATAGAGGAGTTGTTTCATTAAGAAACCAGAGAACACCTTTGTGTGTGTTTGTGTCAGATTGTCAAAGCGTTTAGTTCATAAATGCTCTGCGCGGATAAAAATCTCTACCATATATAATCTGAAAATAAAGCTAAAAATATATTACTGTGAGATCTAAGATTCCAACTAAACTAACTTGCTTCTCCCAAACATATAACAAACATAGTGTTGATGATAAGCAAGTCTGCTCTCTCTGTCACCATCCAGCCACTCAGACATCTATCTGTAAATGCACAAATTTCCAAAGTGGGTAAATACTCATTCATCCTTTGTAATAATGAGATACCAGGGAGGTGCACAGCAACTGAAGCATGCCGTTTAAAAATGGTGCTGTATGGAGCAAGGTGCAGGTCAATTAAAATTAATCATCCAATGGTAACATATTAGGATTTTGAATGACTCATAAATTGTGACATCCTTTTTATTCCTACTGAAGATGCAATACAAATTAAAATGACAAGGGACAAATTGTTTTTTTTTCACACCAAAGCTAGCACATTGAAATAAAGCTAAATTCAACATACTGTAACACTGAACTCCAAGTGTTGACTCATGTAGTTCAAATAACGTAGTATGTTCCTCTCCTTTAAGCCTTCAGACCAATAAGCATGCACACCTGAATATGTATCACTAACAAGATGTAAAATTATGCACATTAGATCATTTGGATGGCCAATACAGCTTAAAGAAAAATGAAAAAATTTAACCTTTTTCATCTGATGGCTAATGTTAACAGTCTAAATTAAAGGACCAGTGTGTAGGATTTAGTGGCATCTATCGGTGACGTTGCAGATTGCAACTAATTGAATACCCCTCCCCCTGCCCCTCCCCTTCCAAGCGTGTAGGAGAACCTACGGTGGCCGCAAAACTCAAAAACGGGAAAGGCCCTCTCTAGAGCCAATGTTTGGTTTGTCTGTTCTGGGCTACTGTAGAAACATGGCGGTGCAACATGGCGGCCTCCATGGAAGAGGACCCGCTCCCTATGTAGATATAAAGGGCTCATTCTAAGCTAAAGAAAACACAACGATTCTTATTTTCAGGTGATTATACACTAATTAAAACATACTTAGGAATATTATGTTCCATTTTCGCCAAGTCCGTTCCATCAGATGCCACTAAATCTCACACACCGGTCCTTTAAGATGTACTTTAATTTATTTTGTTTCTTATCCTTTGAGAGGGCCTATTCACAATGAAGTTCCATGGCCAATATGGTGAGTGTCAGCTATGTATACAGCACATATAGTAAGTCTATGTGTTTCAAATAAAACAGATATACATATATCTAGAATCATTTATATTACACAAATATAGATTCTCCTTTTTTCTTGTTCACTTTTGATCGATGAACACATGAACTGGAACAGCGAAACCATAAGAAAGTCATTCTTCCATGAGAGTTATCCAACAACAGAGTCCATTTTCACATCGGAGCGTTGCACCTCAGGTGGTGTCGAGTCGGCATCTGTACAAAAGGTAATCCAACTGGTTTAAAGGTGACTGGTGTTTACAGTGGCTAAGAACAATGTGCTGGGTGCAAGAGCAGTAGTGGCTGGGAAAATGAGGGCCAACTGTGCTGTCCGCATGGTGGTGGTGGGCGGGGAAGTGGGGGGATAAAACAGGCAATTTTCTTGTTCACCTTGAGAGCAAACAGAGAGAGAGAGAGCGAGATCTGGGCGCAAACCATGTCAGTTCCTCAAATTATAACAAGGCATCCCTCACCAAACCACAAGCCAGAAGAAGGACAGCCAGTCCATAGCTGGATGATATTCTTGTACCTGTAACGAAAAGAAACAAAAGATTAAAAAAAACATAACAACCATTACATTTTCTGATAACCTGCTACAAAATTCATCTCGGGTGCTGAGTAGACAGACCCGTGGAACTCTAAGAATGTGAGAAATTAGACACTTCTCAACACACAGAAACAAATGTTAGTGCATTTCCCATAGTGAGGTTTGTATTATATACCACTGAATACAGATGGAATGTGGTGTTGGATAGGATATTGTTATTTCAAAACAAACAGTATTACATCTTTACTTGCACATTAGTCACTAGCCAATGACTCTTCATTGTTGCATTTGCTGTCTGCCATTAAGAACTGCAGCAGCCAATGAAAAAAAAAAAACAGTGGTCTGAGATATCAAGTCCAACTTTTTTTAGTTATACTTTTTTGTTATATTTATACAATATGCACACTTCAGAACTACAGTAAGGTTAATGTATTGTTTGTGATAAATATTGTTTATGTCAAGTAAACTGTTTAAGGAATAGTTAAAACACAACATTATTATTATTTTTTGACCACATGGGGGCAGTGCAAAAAGCTGAAAATATGACATGACATGATGTATTATCACCTCAGTTGTTATGGAGAATGTGTTAGCAATCAGTTTCCAATTCACGCACCCAGCAGACACAAAGCAACTTTAGCATTCATTTGAAGTCATGTTTCTGTCCACCGTACAAACTGTAGCCTAATATTCACTCTTGTAGCTCTGATGTGGTCTCCACCAACTCCTGAGGGAAATATCTGGCTCTTTAGCAGCTCAAGGCTCCACTATGTTCACCAGCTAGTTGCTAATTTTGTTTATCAGCTGTTTGGTACTGGGCAGGTAGTGTGCAGTGGGTTTTTAGCAAAAAAAAAAAAAATCTCCCAACTGCTGAAAACCAGGTTGAGAGTGATGAGAATGAAACAAAACAGTGAAGTTGTGTGCTGTAAAACCAAAACAAGGATCTGGAAGATGCTAAAGGGGAACTGCAGCATTGGTTGATAATTCTCTGTGGGTTTGTTACTGTGAAGAATTCCTTTCATATTACACATCCATTGTTTATATAATCCATTGGTGATATATGATTAGTGCGACATCACTAGTCATAGTGTCTATGACACAATGCAGTCTCTGAAAGTCAGACATCCTACACTACCAACATTCACCTCCTTATTTTCTGCCTCACCACACTACAGGGCACACTGCATCCTGCACTGGTACAAGGAATTGGCTCTGGACATAAATCTGGCACTGCAGAATCATCCTCTGTGAATGTAATTACTATTACTAATGTAATTACTCTGCATCCAAATTTGACACCATATGGTGTCATCAGATTTAGTCCGTAAGGCTGCAGTCACCTACAAAGCTGGGGAACACTGCTTGGCAGCAGAGCAGGTTTAAAAGCCTGGATTCAAACATACATGGCAACAGACATCTTGATTTTTCTTGATTTTTTTTTTTTTTTGTGAAAGTATTCAATATCATGGTTCAATACTATTTCAAACTTGAAGGAGTCATATTATGCTTTTTGTGATTTTTTGTTATCTATGTTATGATGTTGCATATCTATGCTGAACATGGTCTAAGTTCCAAAACTTGAGGTTAACATATGTAGAAATGCTCCCTGTAAGTCAAAAGCCAGGGCTCCAACCTGATCTGAATGCTTGTTTGCAACATTTTTTTCTACCTTGCCGACAAGCTGACGTCAGATTGTTCACACATGCCCATAAATGGCCATCCGTTCTGTAGCCTTGTTGCTAAGGTTGTTGCTATGGTTTTTCCATGTGTTATTCACGTTTTTCAGCTCGAACATATACGGATGTATTTGAGAGGTTGACGTTTCAAGTAAAGAATGAGAAAAAGTAATGAAATGACTATAATTTGTTTCATTGTTTGTTGACGTAGCCTCCCGAGTGGCAGGAAGTCGGCCATGATGCAGCTTCTGGGAGTTAACCAATCAGAACAAAGTGGGCTCATCGGTAGGGGGACCTTAAAGAGACAGGAGCTAAAACAGCCTGTTTCAGACGGAGGCTGAACTGAGGGGCTGCATAAAGGGTCAATATAAGATAAATAAGGAGCTTTTTGAACTGTAAATCATGCAAAGATATTCCAGTAGAGCCCCAGAATATAAATATAGATCTGGAAATGTGCAGAATATCTCGCCTTTAAGGAGACTTAACCATTCATTACTTACATTCATTCCTCTTTGTGACTCAGCAGCTTTTGGCAAGTGTGAGAGTGGCCATTTAATGACATGTTTAACACTGTCATGAAACAGAAAATGGGTGAGTTTTTGTTTTGTTTTTTGTTTTTTTTCTCTTAAAAAGAGGTGTACCAATATGCATATGTAAAGACTTCTATTTACATATTCATCTCCTCAAGCACAGACATGCAGCTGCTGCTCAATGCAATTGCAGAGATGGGATTGGTAGAGTGGTGGAGCATTCAAAAAAAACTGTAAAGGTCTAAGACTGTGCTCATGATGATTGGACTTATATGTATATATTCTTACATGAATGCCACTATCTTAACCAAACAACCACAGAAAAGTGCAGGTGTAACCCCAGCTGCTTTTGAACTGGATTTACATGGGTAGCTACCATTGCCTTGGCCTGCCAAGCTGCTATCACACAACAGGCTGCTCTCACAGTTTACTGAGCATCTGACATGACTAACAACTGCAAACTAGAACACAGCCTCCTCAGCCCACCGTTTGATTCGTTTGGGGACATCAAACCTGAATGGATGATAGCAAAGTACCAGATGACACGAACACAATTCTATGGAGCAGAATGCTGTGGACAAAAAAAAAAAAAAAAAAAGTGTACGCTCAATCGGCAGAAACTGCAGAGATGGAGAGAAAGAAATGACCTGAGAAAAAATGAAACAGCAGAAAGAAGTGAGAAACGAGGAATACGAAGTTGTAATCCTGTGAAATAAGGCAAGACTTGGGAAACAGAAAATGAAATATTCACTAAATCATATTGACATTTACTAGATTCCTGTGTCAGACCAGGCGATGGTTCTAAGAGGGAAATCGTCCACGGGGACGCTTTGTTCCTTGAGGCCTGGCTCTGGATTGTCTGGGCTGGTGGGGATTGAGGGATGAAGGGAGGAATGGTGTTGGGGAGGGGAGGGGAGGACAGAGATGGAGGGCTTTGACCCTTTATTCCTCCCCACCACATATCATTTGGCTTGAGGTGATCTAGAGAACAGGAGTGCCACAGAGGAGCAGCAATCACTCTGGGCCAAAACATCCTTCACACAGAGAATAATTAATCAGCCTCCAGCTAGGAGTCAGAGCAAGACACAGACGGAGAGAGACAGAACAGAAAAAAATGTACAGGAGAAACGTGCGATAATTCAGTAATATCAAGCTTTTTACAATTATTAAAGATGCACAATTTCATGGAAAAAAATGAAAGATAAATGAAGTGCTTCATAATCTCTGCATGGAGGAGGTGTCCTTGTCTCTTTCCTTCTGTTTTTCTGGATAAAACCTCAGAAACACAACACCAAGTAGGTTTTCCTGGGGGTCTCCAAGAATGTGTGAGTCCCTAAGCTGTTGCACAGCTTGCCTATGTCATTCTGAACATCCTGTACTGTTTGAAACATAGTCAAGAAGTCACATATCTCATTTAAACAAGTTGATAAAGACACTGAGGTAATTATTGAATTTTGGTTCTAATCAACCACGTCAAACTGGCATATCTGGTCAATTTGGCATATTATTGGCCAGTTATGTGCTCTACTAAGTGTCAAGTGTCCTGCTTCAGAACCATGTATCCAGGCTTAAATAGTGTATTAATAGCTCAACCAGCTCTGGTCCCTTAACAGTGTGAATACTGACTGTACTGCACACTTTAGCTATGTTAATTCAGTGACTCCCTATTTGTGTGGATTGCATCAGCCTTCATATGAACTCATTCTGCACTGCAAAGCCTAAGAATTAGAGTTGATTTAATCAGATATGTGTTTTCCTAAACTGCAGATGAGTAAATGTTATATGTGTCTATGTTTTTTCTATCCAAAATTGACATTTATTTCCACTCGCTTGTTGAACATAATGAATGGGTAAACTACACAGGCGTTCTACCTGATTTAGTAGAATGTTTTTTTTACTAATCTCAGGCTAAACTGATGCAATGTGCGTGTCACTTCAAATACTCCTCTTTGCGGTGTATTCTCTCCAGTGTTTTCTGTTTCAAAGGACAGTAATCATTTTATGTGTTCATGCTTAAAGGATGAGGCTGAAAATATTCCCCTTATTGTAACTGTGATCAAATCCCACGGAAAGACCAAAACTAACAAGTATTGCCATGTTCCTTTGTTTCCATGAACAGTAAGAGCACAAAATCCATGACTGAAAATAATGCAGTGCCCAGCTGTTTTAGAAAACACTGAAAAAAATATATATTTTGAACCTTTTTTTTATTTATGATTCTATTCATGTCTTCAGTAGGAGCTGATGGGCTTGCAGCTGAATGTCACAGACAGGACAGGAAAGCCAGACAGTACTGAGACGCAAACTAACGCATTGTTGATTGACACAGGTATAGTTCAAATATTAAAATCAAGTAACACTCTTTTGATTTGATTGATTAAATTCAATTTTGAATTCTGATTTTCCCCTTTTATATTAAACTAATTCAATTCAGTTTGTGTTGCTGGTTGATCGCACTATGGCACCTCTATCAAGAAGTATTGATAAAAGTAATCACACATCTATTTGTGTTGTTTTAGAAAACAGTGTTTGGGTTATGATCGGTATGCACTTGGAGTAAATAGCTATTTTAAACTAAGAACAGAACAAAACTGATCACAGTGCCTCAAATCCTGAAAGCATCTGCAGCAGAGCTGTGAATGGTGGATTTGGATATAAAGCAGACTTCCTTTGAAACACTTAAAATATATTTTAACAAAAATTAAATGAAACAAAACAAATCTGAGCATGTTTCCTTGTCAGATAGCATTGCGGAGGCAGGCCACACAGCTGTCCTTTAACCCAGCATTTCTTTGGTATTAATTCTGACAACTTGACAACAAGATGTGCTTCTAAAATTTGCATAGCTAAGTCTTAATTGTACTCCTGACACCTGCAGTCTCTCTAGTACTGGTAATCAAGCTACTCTTTTCTTACAGGGCAGCAGGGTGATTGTTATTCATGCATTTGTTATCTGCTGTTGTGATGGTTTTTATTGTTTTACTTGGTATTTGCAAAGTCATTTTTTCAGTCTGGTTGTCTGAGGAAACACATACCGCAAAATAAAGTGCATGTTGGTATGATTTTATCAGGTAAAGAACTACAGCCAAATATTACACACATGACCAACACACCATATGATAAATATGCAAAGGTTAATAGTAATATGCTCCAAAATCTGTCCCCACATTATCTGTGCTCAGTCATCTATGTAGTTTCTGTCTTGAGATGTTCCTCAATGATTATGCTCAAAAGAATTAATCTGCATGCAGACACATAACACAATGGCAACATAGTGTCGTGCATACTGTCTCTGAATCCAAATAATGTAGTTATCACAAGCCATTATAAGTCATGTCAAGTCAGTTAGAACTGCTTCAGGTTGTTCTGTTATTTACTGAGATCAGTCTGTTTTTTACCACCTCAGTTTTATTTTCATACTTTTGGACATGATTTCTTTCAGTTATGATACTCACTTATTTATGGGAGTGCTTTAAGTTGCTTTTCCATTTATTTCATGAAGGTTTGAGAAGTTCACAGCCATAACACCAGAGCCAGTGAAGCAAACGATCCTCCCTTCAAGTCAAAGTCTGCTAGATAACATTCCCAAATGTGATGTTGATCTCTAAATACATTCTTTTGTTTTACTTCAAGGATCAATCCTTGAATGTTTGCACCTTAAAATATTGTCATTCAGTCTGCTGTATTTTATTACTGTTACACAAACTTGAGAATAAAAAATATTCATCAAACTTCTTTGGCTTAAAAATGCTCTTAAATGCAAGAGAGCTCCAGAGAAAGTTGGATCAGAGTTGATCCTGGATGACTGCAGTATTTTCTGTCTGATTGTACAAAATATCATTGGTCACGATGAATAATATGTTAGCTGAAGCAGTATAATTAAGCTTAGAGTAGTTTTATCCTGTTATTTGCATTTGATAGGATTTTACGCTACTTCTTCTTGTTTGGGGGGCTTTTATCAAGGTGCAAACAAACAACAATAATAAATCTGGCATTGATTTTATTAGCAGTCATCTTTCTAAGCATCTTCATTGTCTGCACTTAAATTCTCCTTAATATGTGATTTCTCAGACATACTTCATCCACCAACAGCAGAATGTCTTGCAGCAGAATTTTTTTTCCATTTCAGCCAAATTATTTCATCCCTATTTATATATTTATACATTATTAATGTTTTAGATCATTGTTAATTTCATGTTAATTATTCCCAGAGAATTATAGATTTCACGCAAATAAAATCAACTATGTAGTATTTTATAAATATATTTGAATGTTGTAGATGAAACAAAACCAAAGTAATTGCTGAGATCTGGGAACAACATGGCAGCATCATTGGAATAGAGAACAGAGTAAGAAACACAAGCAGTCTGGCAGTCACACAGGTTGAAAACAAGCCAACAGTTTAGCCTGATTATCTAAACCACTGGTTCCCAGTCTTTTTGGGTTTGGACCCTTTCTAGCCAAGCAAGGTGTACAGATAGCCTCTTGTCACAGGTTTAACCAGTGAATGATATTAGATTTTCAGATTGTTTCAGTTTAATGATCTTTAAAGGCCAATGAAGTTAAACTCTCGAGCAAAACAAGAAACTAGAAAACAAGTTGAGAATATTTTTTCTTCTTTTGGAACTGCTTAATCATCCTGCAAATCCCTCAGATATAACTTGAGGAGTTCTGACCCCCAGGCTGGGAACCACTTATCTAAACCAATGTGGGGCTAAAACTAAAACTGAAAGCACCCGAAAGGTTGGTAATAATCCCTCATTGCACAGAAAAAACACAACTCTCCTTTAATTGTGCTGCAGTCATTTGGAGTCTTTCCTCCAATACAAATCACATTAAAATTCAGTATGATTTTATGATATTTGCATAACATGCAAGTATTGCCTCAACCTATTAACATGCATCTGGTGTCAGACTGTTTCCATTTGTTTTACTGAAAATGTATATAAGCCATTCACGTACAAGTGGAAAGCAACACTATGTCTAAAGCTTTTATTCTCATAATCACACTTTTTCTCTTTCTCTCTCCCCCTCTCTGTGTGTGTGTATGTGTGGGTGTATATATGTGATTTTTCACTTCAAAACTAACCTTGCCAGCAAGCATACCAAAGGTAAGAGTACCTTCTGTTTTCCAAAGCTATTTTTAGAAAACAACAAAGGAAGAACATTTGTGAATTATTGTTTTTTTGTACACGTGTATGCATTTTAATTGCTGAGCAAAGGAAAAACACACAAAAAAAGAGTCTGGCAATACAGCTGAATATATAAAAATCCCTACCTTTCATGTGCACAGTAGTATTATTTCATGTATTAATCACTGTGGCTAAAAGCATCTCCAGCCAATTTCTGTCATAGTTTGGTTGTCTGTCATGTCTTTACATTTCGGATGAATTCTTTCTTCATCTTCTTTTGTAGTTATCCAGCTAAAGAAAAAGTGAAAGCTAGCTGGAAGAGGCAGAGATGATTTGGAGATGTCTGACTTTTATACAGTGTCTCAGGATTTAGGAGTGTGCATGATGCCACTTTGAGTTTGCATTTCCTCCATATACTGTATTTCCTTGGCTCTCTCCCACAGTTTGAGGGACTGCAGACTGAAGTATCAGTAGGTATAATGAGTGAGAGTATCTCTCTGAGCTGGAGACCTTTTTAATGCTTTCTTGTTGCATGCTGGGATAGAATAGACCGGCGCTGAATACTCTTCATTTTGTCCTACTTAACCTAACACAACACTCTATATTTTGCCAAAATGTTTTGGCTCGGTGAAATGGTGATGTGGAATATCGATTCCAGGCCATCGTGGCGGCCAGGTTCAGCGAGGCAGGGAGGTGAATCACCACAGCACCTCCACAGGGAGCTCAAACTGGCTTAGTGCCAGTTCCATCTATTCCTGCTGATCCCTGGCTGGCTGATGGGCTTGCTGGCTGTCTCTGTGACTCGCTTGCTTACTTGCCTGGTGGCTCTGTTGTAAAACTCGCCGTCTGATTTGCTTGTTGCCTGATGCACTCTCTAACTGACTATCTGACTGCCTGAGTCATGCCTGATTTTTTGGCTGAGCGACTGCTTAAATACAACTGGGTGTCATTACCTTGCAGCTTGACTGTTTAACTGTGGGTGAGAGTGAATGTGATAACAGTCTGGTGTGTAATACAAAAGCTCCAAAATTGCCATCCACCACATTTGAAAGGATCACAGCAGTTTTGAGTGTTTTAGCACACATTATTACAAGAATTTTCTAAACCACATCACCTGAACTGGCATGAGGAACAGGAAGAAAACAGGAAGAAAACTAAGCAGTTGATTAGTGCTCATGTGAAGGCCCACCAAGGAGTTGTGTTTCCAGCATCATAGTTGCATTCTTCATACAAAAAATACTGATTCCCTGAAGGTTTTATCCTTTGTCAAAATCACATCTGTACTCGTTGACACAGGGAATTACAGCCAAATTTACAGCTAAATGTTTAGTTTTTAATCTTTAACTAGTTAGTCAGTTTGCCTTAAGCCTTCATTTCACATCTTATCAACAGCACAATGTTCCTACAAAACAGTGATATGGCTCTACAGACATTATTTAAAGTTCTTGCTAAGGTTTTACAGAAGTGACTGTGTCCACACAGTGCATATTTTCTGGTGTGCAAAATGAAATATTCATGACAACCTGTCGTTTATGGCTGCATTATTCTATCAAATGTAAATATTTTAGATGTCTTATTTGTCATTAATACACATTTTGCCAAATTCAGTCTGACATATTTGGTATTTTCAGAAAATGTGTGATTTCAGATAAAAATGGAAATTTTGGCTGAAAGGTATGTGTTTGTATTGACTGGCCCACCAGCAGGCCTCTTGTTTGTTTAGTGGTTTCTACCAGAACATAATGTTAATTATATAATGTTATAATAAAACTGTATTAATCCAAGGATTGATTGCATCCAAAGCTGGCAAGCACTGTGGAAGCAATTTCCAATAGCATCTCAACTGTATAAAAAGAATGTTGAGAGGACAAGGACCAATGTGATGATTGCTATAACCAAGCAAAAGGATGGAATTCAGTGTAGGCACGTCGGTACCAAAACACAGCTGCTACCCTGCCACACTCACTCAAACATATCAACCTGTAACTTCAGTTTATATTGTATAATTTGAGATACTTGGAGCATGTAGGTGTTGAATAGAAGAGGTCTGAGAATGGACCCCCGGGGAACTCATATTATAAAATAAACTGGCCTTGCCTTCATACTATATCAGTAACACGACACCAGCTGGAGGCATGAATAAGCAAAAATAAATAAATAAACAAATTAAACTAAATAAATTACCCATGACAACTGCCAGTCATGTAAGGTCTTTTGACTTCTTAACTTTCAGACTGTTGTGAAATAAGATATCAGATGTAAGATAAATAAGATAAGATATAAGATAAATAACACATAGCTGCCTATCAGTGGGGAAAATGTACATCTAAAATGCTGGCACACAACGAAGGTTCAGCAGTAATATTCAGCAGTAGAAATATATAGTAAGTATGGATTATATATTTTTTAAAAGCTGAAATATACAAAAACACAAGCATAAACCTACTTTAAATGTAAATTTGCTCCTGTCTCATGTACAGCACTGAAATCTGATTCTGTACACTGACAGAGTTGGACACAGGCTCAACTCTGATGGCAGGAACTTATTCTTGGAATTTTTTTTTCTTGTTTAGTAGGTTATTTTGCATACATAAGACACATGTTGGTAAGAATTGTTCATACCAGCTATATGGTTCTACTGTGTAGCCTCCCTATGCTCCACTGCCCCTGTTGCAGTCTTATTTGACATGAAGGCATTTAGCCACATCCACCATGAGGTTTCAGTGGTGCTCAGAACAGTTTTTCCCCCACTGTGCACTTACAGACATTAGCCAGATTTAAATATATACAGACTAGTGTGATTAAGGAAGGACCCACGGAAGCATTCACATGAACTTGAAATGACACATTGACATTGCGTGCAACTACTTGAGCAATATGAATGCAGCAATGAACAGCAGTCCTGCTGTTCCTAACCACCTACTGGAGTGATGACTCACTGGTGTTCTTTCCTTAGACATATGCAGTCGAGGCAGTTTAAAAAAACCTGGTGGTTCTTCAAAACAAGGTCAGTGATTTTTTGTTCGGATGAATGCCTATGCAATCAAGCTGAGTCCATATTTGTTTTTCTTTCATGCAGGAACCAGGCTGGCCTCAGGGGTGTGTGTGTGGGGTGGGGGGTGGAGGGGGGGGCAAGTCTGGCTTAGGGGACATTTTTCTTCCTTTTTTTTTTTTTGCATTCAGCTACGGTCACCTCTGAGCTTTGAGAGAACAACACTGCCAGGAACGATGGAGGCCGAGCTGTGATCTAACAACAGCTGACACACTGGTGGGGAGTAGCTGTGAACAAACCACTCTGCTGCTGCTGCTGCTGCAGCCACTCCACCAACCACAGTTACATTCCCCCCATCTGGAAAGTGCCTCATTGTTTACAGATGCAGCAATGCGGAAAAGGAAAATATCTGCACTCTTCCAGGTTTAATTTCATCTCAGCCCATTTACCTATTGTTGCTCATCTGCCTCAAACCTGAGCGCAGCAGTAATAGAACTCTGTCGCCCTCAGCCATAACACCTCTCTGCCGCTCAGAGAAGGTGGCTAAGGCTGCCTGAGCAGCCACGGAGAGGCATTTATCAGTGTCAGACACACCGCACAGAGGACTCACTGCAACACAGTTGTCAGCATAATTTGGCTGCCTCATAATCTCCGACTCTGCAGCCCTGGGGATTATTCAACTTTTTACCTCTATTCAGTGGCAAGTAATATCTCTGTGTTTTGCTTCAGGGTGCACAGGACTGTCTGAGCCCAAAGCAGGGCTGACTTTGTGTTTGAACTGTCTGACCAGTGGGGAAATGATTGGCATTCATAGATGATTAGGAGCGACACAATTATAACATGGTGTGATAGTCAGAGAAATGAAAAAAATGCAAAGAGTTAATGAGAAAGAATTTGAACCGCATGGGCCACCTGAGGGTAAAATGTAGGCTATTAGATAGGCAGCTATACGGCTACAAGTTGAACACACCAAAAATACATGACTGATTTCCTCTATCAGCTTGATGGTGCTGAAGTGAAACAGATAAGAGGAAATGAAAAACATCTTTCATAGTCATTCATTTTATCGTGCAAAAATGAGATTTGATTTAATGAAAATATTAAGAATTATAACTAATTTTTCAAGGTTAAGGTTTTTTTTCACTGACAAAGGCAGAAGTAGCATGATGCCGTTATACTGCCTCAAAACCTCATAGGGAGGCGGCTGGGTTGGACAGATGGGTGTAAAAAGTGTCTGACTGTGAAACCAGAGACTGCTGTTTGTCACCTACCAACAACCAGTGTTGGTTTCTTTTAACCATGACAGCAATCTTTCCCGAGCCGAGGTATTTTTAGGGTGATACTTAATAACTGTCAAAAATTTCCATAAGAGAGGCAAAA
This sequence comes from Scomberomorus guttatus, assembly GCA_038419695.1. NCBI lineage: Eukaryota > Metazoa > Chordata > Actinopteri > Scombriformes > Scombridae > Scomberomorus > Scomberomorus guttatus. Next base: position 5,106,608 of record CM076464.1, read on the forward strand.
TTTTACTTCACAGCAATATTTTAATTTAGCTTTGTATTTACTAAGACTATAGATGTGAATGAGCACATCTGCAGCTAAATAAGATGTGCTGTGGGCTTGGGTGGTATCTATTTTTTCATACCTTCATATCTAACTGACATTTCACTGGGGTAACAAACAAACAAACAAAAAATTTAAAAGCTAAGCTGCTGGTGATTGAAGTTTTGTATCATGTATGACATTGTCTAGCCTACAATGCTGTGTGTCTAATATGCAATTAGCCTACTTAGTCAAGTCTTGCTGGGTTTAAATACTTATGGCCCATAGAATAATGAATAGATAGAAAATAAGAGCCCTTCTTCCATAGATTGCTGGAGGACCCGATGACACTTGTTGCCATGATACCGACACACCAGTTGGCTGAATGGAGATGATGTGCGGGTGGTGGTGGCAGACTGGCAGTTGAATAAAATCCTGTGGCTAATAAACTGTTTTTGTAGTTGAAAGAAGTCATCTCAAGATAAAGTTATATGTGGCAATATTTTCATGATACCACATAGGGCTGACGTGTTGCAGGAATTCCCCCTATGGTGATTTAGGGTGGCTCAACAGTGCGGTATGCGGTACTAGCACCATTTTTTGTTTTTTTGTGAAAATCAAGATATGTTAGTCTGATTATGTGTCGGCCGAATGGGGCAGCAATAACTGACGTACACAGAAAACACTTTAAATTGTGTTGTGGCAGGAAACAACATTGGCCTACAGCTGAGTCTCCTTAAACCTTGGATTTATGAATGGAGTCTGGCTGGATGTACCTTTAGATTGTATGATTGGTGGAAAAGTAGTTGACCTCGCAGGTTAAATGGCAGCCTGCTCGGCTGCATGGTGACCCGGGAGAGTTTAAACATATAACTGAAACAAAATATTCATACAGGTGTGTTTTTAACTACTGAGCATCAGCACCCAGCACGTGTTCTGATGAAAACCAGACAGAAAGAGAGCCCACATCACTCCAATTTTAAAATCCTTACATTGGTTATCTGTCAGTTACAGAATTAATTTTAAAATTCTTTTATTGGTTTTTAAATCACTGAATGGCTTTGCCCCGTCTTATCTATCTGACATGGTTAAGACTTATGTGCCCGCTAGGTCCCTTAGATCCTCTGGCTCTAACCTCCTGACTGTTCCTGAGGTCAGAGCTAAAGGCACAGAGAGGCAGCCTTTGTTAATTATGCCCCAAAACCCTGGAACAGTCTACCTGAGGGTCTGAGGGGCTCTAAAGCTGTTGCCACTTTCAAACGAAATCTTAAAACACATCTTTTCACCAATGTTTTCTCCTGAATCTTTAAGTTTTAATCTGATTGTTGTTGTTTTTTTCAAGTCTTATCCTGTTGTTTTTAATTTAATTTTCCCTTTGTTTTTATTGTTGCTATCTGCTTTTGTTTAGCACTTTGTGCTGAATTTTATGCATGAATTATGCTATATAAATAAAGTTTATTATAAGTATTTTTATTAAGTTACTTCAGCTTACAAAAAACATTTTAAGTAAAAGTCTGATGTGAGAAAGTGATAGCTTTACAGAATGATTGTATTGTACAGATTGGTACAATACTAAATGATCAAATAGGTGGATTTTGCTCACGTTTGTCAAAGTAATCCACTGGGAACATGGCTGACCTCATGAGAGGGTTCAATCATCCTCCGCTAGCTTGGACTGCACGTTTTCCATTTCTCACCGAGGCTGATCATGTTTGCACTCACTAAGACAACTCGATACGCATTACACCGCACATACATGTTTGAAAGGATTTCAGCCTGCTTGATGAAGGACAAAGGTAACATTGATATTCTTTGCAATCTGCTGAATGTAATTACACACTGGGTATTAGAAGGGACCGACAGTCAAAAATGTGGAGAAACTCCCATGATAGAGACATACTGCAGTAAATCTTATGAATTACATTTGTTCAAGTTCAATAAAATAATGTTAGCTTTAATCCACTGCTTGTAGCATTTTTATGTTATTGACTATTGTAATGGTGTAACTTGTGTGTAGATAAATGAGACAATCCTGATGAGAATGAGCGCCGTGTGTACAGTGTGTTGCTTTCAGCCCTTATTCTTGTTGTCCCTGATCTGTAGGTGTCTTTTTGATCCGACTAATGTGGCAGATGAGGATGATAATTGAGAAGTGGTGGAATTAAAACTAAATAAATCTGTGATATTATTTAAAAAGCTGCCAGCCAGCTCAGACAGGGAGTTCCAGAGCTGAGGAGCCTGCAGCTTGAAGACCCTTGGTAATAAGGTGAGTTTTAAGAACCACCAGAGAAAGCCCTGCTGCTCATGAGGAATGAACATTTCTAAAATATATCTGGGAGCCTGACCATGTAAAGCCTCAAACATTAACGGTAAACTCTTAAAATCAATTATAAAACTCACGGGTAGCCACTGAAGGGAGGCAAGAATGAGTGGAATGTCCCTCGTTATCATCTTTATTATTATTATGGTGGACAGTTCCTCTAAACTGCTATATTGTAAGTACGAAACAAGTGGAGATGAATAAGGGGATCTCACTGCCGCATGGTCATTGTGTAATTGCAGCTGTTATACAAATCTGACTCATGCCTTGAAATTTGATACATCTCTCCTGGACTTGTGTGCTGCTCTGACTTTGCACCTCGCAAATTCAACTTTGATCTTGTTTGTCGTGAACTTTTGATGTGCAGCTGGCTATGACTTTTCCTGAAAGTATACCACCACCTTAAAACCTTAAAAAAATGTTCGCTTGGCAGAACGCCAACACAGCTCATTGTTATCATGTGTTTAGAGTTAAATCCAAAACTTAATCAATATCAGAATAATTCAGACAGGTAACTTACATTAATGGATGCGTATAAGGTTCAAGGTTTAAGTGAAATTTGCATTAAAGGAAGGTTTTAATGGTCCCTTAGCACAAAAGATGATAGGATCATTAATTAATACCAAAGTCTCAACCAGTGTTTGGCCTGCTTTATTGAAAAACATATTTTCCAGCTTTAATCTTATTTTTCAACTGTTGCATTATGTCATAATAGTTAAGTATGTCCATATACCCTAAACATAGTCTGTTTGGCTTTTCAGAGCCACTGAATTCTGAAAGTTGGACTTCCATTGGAGGGTCAATCTACATAGTATCTACATAATTCTGAATGATGCAGGAACATACAGTCTCTATCATACATAGTACAAAGTTCAAACTTGTGTCTTTTGTCGGGGGAGTTGTGTGTGTGTGTGTGTGTGTGTGTGTGTGTGTGTGGGGGGGGGGGGGGGGGGGGGGGGGGGCAATGCTTCTGTTTTATATACATTTTATATAAATGTATGCACTTTTTGTAAAGGTCTGTACATATAGGGATATAGGGAATCAAAAGTACACAGTAGTGTTATTGAACATTATTACCTGCCCAATAAAGCAATCAACCTTAACTCTACCATCTGTCAAACCAATTTGGCAGCAACAAATATTACATTTTGACTTTGAGTCCAATGTTTATCTACCATATCTCATCTTCAAAATGCAACAGAAACATCAGTGCCACAGGTAAATTACCCAGCGGCTTGCCAAAATAAGACTTCTAGCGTGCACTCACATCTCCTTGAGAAAACAGAACAAATTTCTCACCAAAAAATCTCAAAACTAAGACCCAATAACAGTTGAAGTATAAAAATTACAGGGTTTCTCTTGTGTCTTTTGCCCTCACCACTAACTGATGGGGAATGTATGCTGGCATACTTATCTAGATTATTAATTAGCCCCCAAAGCATCCTTGATAGGGTTAGGGTTAGGCATGATGTTTCACAAGTCAACAAGACCAGAGGTACAGAGAAGAACGCAGATTAGGAAAGGCCTTGGGTTTTTTCTTTTTTTGGGAGGGTGAGGGGTCATAGAGCAATGACTGCTCTATGACATCATGACAAAGCAAAAGTCTGCGTTTCGTTGCTCTCAATGTCAACGAAACAACCTTCTAGTTTGGTTACTCACTGCCGTAGTAGTGTAGTAGTGTGACGAGGTAGGTGACTCACAAACATGTCAAACTCATGAAGATGATTGTGGGCCAGACTTTATGCTGGCAGTAAAAAGTCTGGCTACATGAGTATTTTGTGTTCCACCATGCCCTCTTTATGTAACTCCCTCCCCCAGGGCCTTACCTGAGCCGGGGTTGTGTTTAGCTGTATTGGATGTGTGAGAGGTGGAAGTGGAGGCCACCCTCTGGTCTGAGCTCATGCTGTCCTGGCCCAGGGGTGAGCTGGACTTTCTCGGCTTCTTGTCTGTCAGGTGCAGCGGGGAGCTCTTCTTGGGAGACGACAGTGGTCGTCGTGGCCTGGCCGTGACGTTGACCTTCAGCCAGGCTTGGGCTTTGTACTCCACAATCTCTCCATAGTTAGCTCGTGTCACCCGGCACTCATACAAGCCTTCGTCACTTTTGCTGACTCTGGAGATCTGCAGCTTGTGTGAGATGTCGTTGCCCTGGACTTTCACTGTCTGTAAGAGTGATTACAAGAGACCACAGTGTCATAACATTGGACTAAATACTGCAAGGCTTCATGACACATCATGACACTTTATTCTACAATCCTTGGATGCTAACACATTTAAAAGCAAGTTGGACTCATGCACATTAACCTATACAGAAGTGGCAATGATTATTAGGTGAGAAATATACTGCTAGTTGCAAGACTGTATTTCTTGGCTTGACATGGCGGGGCTATAACAATATGTGTGTTTTCATGCATATGTTTTTATATACATTTTCAATAATCAAATGGAAAAATGCTGGCAAAAAAATTAAAAAAAGTTGAAACAATACAAAAAAGTTTTCACACTTGGCAGAGGTGGAAAAGTTGGTTTATCGATACAAACAAAATGTCTAAGTCAAATGTACTTATTGAACAAATGATGACATGAAGCATGTGACGCAAACATCACTCAATCTTCCACTTAAGAGACAAAAAATAGCAGCAGATGCAAAGATCAGATCTGTGTGGAGCAATGAGGAAACTGTAACGTCCCTCAGATTAAAACATGAAAAAAAAAATTGATGTAATATGTCCATCACATTTTTCACATTGTTTTCAATCATTTGAGGTTTCACCAGGGCTCTTTAAATTATGTAATTACTCATTGTGTCCTCTTCTTTTGCAGTGGTTTAATGGCATTGGACAAGAGAATTAGCACCACTAACTTTATCTTGATGAACCAACATCTAATATTCACAAAACAGAAGTGGATAGAAACAATTATTTGCATCTTTTGCAGATTTTCTGGAAATTCTGTTACAATTTGTGCTACATTTGCATGGAAACCTGACTAGTGGTTCTCAACTGTATGCCATAAATATTTCCAGGTTTTTCTTCCATCCTCTGAATAGTCCTCAGTGCTCCAGACTAACTTTTTTATACTGGTGGCTCAGGAGGCCATATGTTTTGCTGGCTTGTGCACAAAATCTAGTTTGGGAATGGCCATATAGATAAAATGTTCTATCGCAGCACATGCACGTTTATATAAGGATTTCAATATATATCATGATAAAGTAAATCCAATATCACTATAAAGCAGTCCTGATCTGCAACACTGGACACAATGGTCTAACACAACCAGAGATATTAAAATGATAGCTACTCCAGTAGAAATGGTAAAGAAAAGGCGTTAGTTTATACTATTACAAATGGTCAAAACATCAGAGCAAAACTGTTAAAGTATTCCTCCATAACATTAAAAATTCATGACTAAATAAGCAACAATCAAAGTTAAGGTTCTGAAAAAAACATTATTATTTAGGTACTATATATTAAATGTTTAACAGTCAAAATCCAACAAGCATGCAACCCCTAAGGGGCTTCAGATTCAAATATTATTAAATTCTGATTGGTGCACAAAACTACTTGACATCACATTTTCCTGAATGGACTCCACCCACTTAAAAACAATTGAGAAGACGAAATGTTTTCGTGTGAAATATAGTAGGACCCATTATCACAGTGAAAAAAATTATTAAAAATATATTCTCAGGGTCCTTAAAGCAGGTATCATGTGCAATACTTTTTGTCAGCCGTGTGTAGCCCTGAAATGGGGTAAAATATTTATGGCTCAGGATTAAACTAAATGACTAAGCTAATGGAATTCTTAGTGATTGCCTCTTGACTGTTGCTGCAACTGTGTGATTGTATGAAAAGAGCAGTGCAGGACTGTTTAAATGTGAAAACTAATACAGTAAATATCAAAATTGGGCCTGTATATTAAAGGATAAGACTGGTGTTTTTTCTATATCGTTCTTATTGTCAACAAATCTCATGTGCAAAGCCAAACCAACAATGAATTGATCTACTTACAAGTATTGTGTGTGTATTTACTACAAAGGAACATGTGCTTCGTGTCATGTACAGTAGATTTGTATAACTGTGAACCTTCCAACATAGTTTTCAGTCTTTTACGAATACAACAAAAACAATTCCCATAGAAACATTTATAATGTCTAGTAGACCTCAGTGCTTCATTTGAGTAGACATGGAGAATGGGTACACCTGTTTACAAGCTACGTATGATAACGTCTGATAGAATCTTTTTAATTCTATATTTATTCAAGATTAGATCCACTTTGTTGACTAAGCCACTGAACAAACCAAAGGCACACTTGTGTGTGGTTTCAAAGGGCTTTCTTTATCTGTGTCTCCTGTTGCTTTTAAATGGAAATTCTAGTTTCATTCTAGTTTACTGTTCACACAGCAATGATGGATTATTACCAACATTTCAGGTGTGCTCACTTTGGGTTTTACCTTACCATTGAAGTTCATTGTAGTGATTTTGTTTCACTTGATCTGAGACCTGTCGCTCTGTACTGCACATCATGGCTGTTTGACTATATTTAGACTCCAGTGAGGCAATCCTGGAGAGGACTGTGTGGTTCAGTGGGCAGTAGTGTTGAATGCTCCTCTGGGCATTGAGCGCACATGCAGAGTGGCAGAGAAAAGGGGCGGAACAGTCGCTGGGGCATGAACGCAGGAAGAGAACCACTCTGACACTAATAATATGTTGCCACTGATTTCGCTGATTAGCTCCTTTCTCTGGTTGAAGGTGTATTATTCGCGGAATCAGCTGCTGTTGTGTACGCGGGGAATGAAACACTGCCAACTTGGGTTTTTGAGGAGCACTGGGCTACAACCAGGAACACATGACATGCTCTTGGACTTACACTTATTTTTGTCCCCTCGTCATCAGGATCAGGCTCTGGTATCATCTCCATCTGGGAACACAGAAAGAAAGAGCATTAGCAAAGTGATAGTAGCATGCTGAGTACAGTGTAGCTCTCAAAGAGCCACTCTGAGGAAACATTCAAAGATGTATTTTATGCAAGTCAGACTCCCTAAAACCAGCTATGAGATTACTACGACAACTTCGAAAAAAGGCATCGTCCACTGACAGTCATAAATCTTTCATTCCAACATCAACACGCAGTTTACGGACTGAGTGACTGAATTGCCACTGTTCTGCCTTTAAAAATAAATGCACAAAGATTTCACTCTTGCCACTGTTTTTGATTTATTTTTAGATTCTTTGAGAGGTTCTGTAGAGAGAAATTAAAGGCAGCTACCAGATGCTGTAGCTAAATGAGGGGAGAAAGTGGTTCAAATCAGGATGCTATGTGACAAACTAACAGCTTCCTGAGACAAATTATGCCTCAAAACCTCCATCAGTCTCCGCAGTAAAAATAATATTACCCATGAAAGCTTATGACAAATAATAAAATGTCAGAAGGCCTGGAATAGCTTCTCAGTAAAAAAAGAAAAATTCAAAGCACAAAAAAACACTGAAGAGCTCTGTGGCTCCTGGGCTCAAGAATTTGCCTATGTTTGAGCCCTGGTGGCATAATTCAAGCACGGTGGCAAACACTAAGCCTACAGCCTACATCATGGACTGGGCATTGATTTTAGAGGCTATAATTTATTTATCCCACATCGGATGCCAAATGGATGTGTGCCCGGAAAAAAAAAAAAGTCTGCTGACTACAAAGCTGAAGAGGAGCAAGAGTGGTGCAGCAGAAAAGGCTTGGGAGGAGGAGGAGGACACAGTAGCTATTGGGTCTCTGGCCGAGACAAAAAAGGAAGGGCAGGAGAGGGATAAGATGGCTACTTATGAGCATTTGCAGGGAAGAGCATTCCTTCAAGTGCTGTAATTACCTCAGAGAAACCAGCACTTTTCTCTGGAGGATGCTCGGCAGACAGGTGATTAATGAGCAGAATTAGGAGCCATAGCTTTTTCTGTCTGCATGTATGCATGACTCTTACATCTTGACTTCACAGTTGGACCTGGCATCCTCCATTGTATCGAGGAGACGTCTTTAACGGCGTGGCAGGATTAATTGCCCTCAGTGTTGGCGTCGGACTGTTTCAAGTCATCAATTTCAGCCTCCTTTTTTACAAACTTCACAGTGGTTATACGAGCTGGCTGTGCAGTCTATATATGTCACCTGAGAAGGATAAAGTTAGAGTGCTCCACTGGAGGACAGCTGCTCTGCTTGTCTGTAGTGGCTGCTGTATTTTTGGAAAACATGGTCACCGTGACAAAGATAGAGAAGATGGAGGAAAACATTTTAATTGCTTCTCACACATTTCATTATAGAAAATTCTGTAAGGCTATTAAAACTCTATTATTTTCAGTATAGATTAATAATTTTGCAAAACAGAAAGAATAGTTTTGATTCTTTGTTTTAATTTAAATGTACTGACTTATAAAATAATAAAATTGACATGTTTTTGCACACTTATCTGGAGTTTTTAGCTTAAGTCTGAGAAAATAACCAGGGTAATGTAGAGTACTGATGTCAGCTATTAATAGGTGAGGGCAATTGTGAGCAGTCACAGGGAAACCATACTGTGAGCTTATATCGGGAGAATAATGCAGAGCAGAGAATCGGCAAGGCAGAGTTTTAACTGTGAGCTAAACCTGTGTTCATTCTTTTTTTGGTGTCCTGACAGTCTCCTTTAAGTTTTGACCACTCAGTGGTTTCACACTTTTATATAAAAGTGCATCATTTTGCATCACCTTGTGAAACGCTGCCGTCTGACATGATTGGCTCTAACAAGCACACAATAACTTTCAAACCAAAGCCTTTGTAGCCAGTGTAACACATCCAGTCTATTAACAACTTGGCCATTTTTAATACAAGGTAGAGTTCCCCTTTGGCACCAAAACATCCATAACACCCACAGAGCACTCCGCCTCCACAGCTTTATTATTTGTATGATCTATCTTGTTATTGTTGATGTTTTTCTTTTATATGTACCCAATCTCTCAGTCCCTGTCACCGACAATACTGGGTGATATTTTTTAGCTATTAATTGGAGCAGCTGAAGCTTACCTGATAGCTTGCTATGATATATACCATATGTCCCGCTGAAATAGAAGGGACTAAATCCCTCTTACTGTAGTATTATTATGTTTATGTTTATTTCAAACATGTAACAAATAAGTAAAATAAAGAAAACAAAACAAGAATAACAAATACAATGAAGAGTTAACATATACTATGAATTCTCAATAAACAAATTCTCATAAACAACATAAATAAATATTACATGTAGGAAGAAGTATACACTTATATGGTCCTACCCCTTCTCCATAGCTCAAAGAATTAACTCAATATTTATCATATATACAACTCACAACCAACTACTCCAATGCTATTATCTACAACCCAAATATCCACCCAGTGTCAATCAGATATAACTTAGACAGTTACCGACATGAACTGCTCATAGCAACAGTAACTACGTGGGACAGTGCTTAAGGCAGAGGCTCTTAGGTCAGTCATTTTTTTAGGATTTGGAACTTTCCCATTCCCACCACAGTTGGTGTATGTAAACAGGAGGTTGATTTTTTTTTTTCAAAACTAAATTAGCATCTTTAAAAATATGCAGATTGCAGCTTAGTTAGCCCCTGAAGCCATTTTTGGATTAGGTGCATTCCTCAACCTTAAGTGGGGTTGCACTGAGTCTCAAAGATATCCAGTAAATGAGCAAAGCTTGACTAATTACATCAGCCAACATACCTTCAAACTTTGCGCAAGGACTTAAAAATGACTCACATGAATTTGTCAGTGTAAGATGAAAAACATATTAAATCCCAAAAACTGAAGTAATTCTCAGGTTTACACAACTGCATGCGGCCACTTAACACAGCACACCATCCAAGACAGCAGCATCAGGACCCACAGTCCACAATACACACCAGTATTTTAGGGCTGATATCTCTGTGCTCTGACTCCAGGTCAGCTGACTGTACTTTCCTTATTCACACAGTGAGATAAATCCACGTCTGAGTTCACCTTTACCGTTTGAGCATTTTCAAATATTTTATCTAAATTTACTTTTTGAATTTACAGGCACTAAGACAAAAAATGAAGCAGTATTTTATGAGTGTGAACCCATTAGTCACCCAGCGCTCTGCAAATGCAATTAAGGTAATTGTGATATAATGAATGTCCAATATCAATTCAGAATCCTGGCATTTATCATGCGCTGTAAAATACATTTATCTGTGACTAAGATGTTACTATGTGTCCTTAAATATCATATAGTATTAGTAGTAATGTAGTAGTATTATTTTAGTATAGTATAATATAGTACAGTATAGTAGTATAATAGTAGAAGTAGTATAATTTAGTTTAATAGTAAGTAGTAGTAATTTAATAGTAATTAATAGAAGTAATAGTAGTAATAGTCATCCATCAATCAGAAGGTTGGTGGTTTGATCCCCGGCTCCTCCAGTCCACATGTTGAAGTGTCCTTGGGCAAGATACTGAACCCCAAATTGCTGATTTGGCTGCACCAGCAGTGTGTGTGTATGTGTGTGTGAATGGGTGAGTGAGCATTAGAAACATTGTAAAGCGCTGTATCGCTCCTGATGAGTAGGTTGGCACCTTACATGGCAGCCTCTGCCATCAGTGTGTGAACGTGTGTGTGAATGGGTGAATGTTGGCATGTGTTGTAAAGCCTTTTGAGTGGTCGGTACACTAGAAAAGCGCTATATAAATGCAGTCCATTTACTATAAACAGAACAGATAAAAAATGTATTAAACCTTTTTAGAGGGAAATCACTCGTTGCATTTAACTATGTCAACTATTGCCAACACAGTCTTTTTCTTATCTAAATGTGTACCTGACAACTGTTCCCTGAAGTAAGTTTCGAGCCTGTGACAGCAATGTAAAAGTTTTCAATGACACTGTCGGAGTAAACCTCCATTAATTTTTCATTTATATTTCATTTCTGTCGCATGAGTGCCTTCTGAGCCAAAGCTGTGGCCGCTTGCAAGTATCTCAATTTCAATCGCTTGTCTCTTTATTGCAAAACTCCTCCACCATGACACGCTGCCATTCTTCATGCAAATCTCAAATTGACTTCTTGTAAAATGTGCTCCACAATTATTGTGCATCAAAAAAGGCTTCATTGAGTTCCTGAAACTAAATTAATGTCACATGAAGAGAAATGGTCATCATTTAAACTGAAATATAGACTAGACCACCCGGTGTTGCTGTGATTGTATTATGGCTCTTAATGTGACGGGACGAGATCTCATGTAAGAGCCCTGACCTGGATGATAGACATGCACGAGCAACAAAGTGCCCACTGAAAACACATTAACAAGACCAGATATTTAAATGATGCTGCAGTTTATCCAGCGGTCATCAACACAAACACTCAGAGGAGGTTAAACTAAGGCCATGGACTTCATGTGACACATTATACCCTGTAATCTTGAAATATGGTGGCAGCGTAAATGTGTCATTATGTGCTTTGGTGAAAAGCTTATCATCACCAGTTTGTATAATATAACACCTGCTTAGCTAAAGTAGGAAAACACACCAAAAAGAAAAGGTGATGATAGGAAGCAATGATATTTAAGTGCCAGATGCCTCTGTGATGTGATATTCACCAAAAACAGCCTCAATACATATGGATTTCAGTATATTTTTGTATGTAGTGCATGCAGAGTTAAAAATAAAATGTATAATGAAAATTATATTAGAATTAACCATTTTTACGGCTTATTCATTATGTTGTTGCAATACATAAAAGATCCACCTTTAAAGGAAAGGGAAGCTCACAATCATATATTTGCAACTGAATAGTCACTGTTGTCATTAATAGTCAGTGTTGGTGGTCTTGCCACTTATCTCTTAGAAATGTCATTAATCACTGTTAACTGTTCTTTTTTTTCATTTATCATATATATTTTGTGGTTCTGACATTCGATTTCAAAAGAATTTGAAAGTGATAAAGGTCCAAATATAGAATACTGCTCTACATGCGTGTCACCTTTGATTTGTGTTTGACAGGCACCATTTAAATTAGTGTCAAGAGAGGGCACCATCCCAGTTTTGTTGAAGTGGTAAAAAATGTCTAACTCCACAGTTCAGTACTAAATAGTCTAAACAGTCTTTTCACGTTTTTAGCAATTATTTTCTAACATGTATAATGTGTTTCAAAAGAAAAGAAACACATTGATTTTCCTTTACACAGACTTTAATGATTCCATTTAGCTGTATCTGAATTCACCTATTCACTACTCCCTATGTCATAGACACTCAACAGTTTACTCTACAGTGAGCAGTGCATTGAGATTTTGGACTCTTTTGCCACATTCACATCATATAGTTTAGTAATTACGAGCAGGGAAAAAAAAAACATTCATGTCAGCCTCCAAGTTGTGATTCCAAGTCAGTCACCTGGGATTTCTGACAACTACAATATCTTCCACTTGGTAAAAAGAGCTGTAGAAATGTCAACATGTAACCAAACAAAAGTAGCTAATTTAGGCTATTACAAGGCTAGCAGTAGCTAGCATCTTGGAATAGAGCTAAACACTCCCAGGTCAAAATATCAGGAAATTCTTCTGTACTTCCCATTCTGCCTGAATTCAGGTACAATTGGTTTTTTATGACACATAAGCCCAAACACATTTTTAATTTTGTTTATGTTAGGTTAAAATGGGGGAAGCTGTCCTGTTGTATTTTATGTGTCATGTTTGCTTATTGCCATGGCAACTTAAGATGTTGATTTGTTGTGTGTTGATCATTTGCATGATCATTTTATTTTTTAGCTTTTTGTAATGTTATATGGTTGCACAGTACACCACGTGTATACTTTTTATAAAGATATGGAAGAGTACATGATTCTTAATCAGGTTTCTAAAGTACCTAAACACCCATAATAACAGCTATTGGCTATGTTCCCTGTACACCTGGATCCATTTTGTTATTTCCTGATATGTCTCTCTTGTTGTAAAACTGGCCTAATGTGCACAATGTGACATAATGTCAGGATATTTTCAGTGCAGCATCAATGGGGTTTGATAACAGGAAATGTTTCAGAGATCTGAAAAACCATGTCTTGGTGTCAGTCTCTCAGAATCAAAGAGCGAGGGTGTCTTTGTAGAGCCGCCATTTGCTCTGATACTCAATAATGATAGAAGGAGAAATCCATCACGGAAGAGGCCAAGATAACAGTTTCTCCACCCCCGGCAGCAGAAAATAGACCAGCATCCAATATAGCAATATGATGATATGTTTTGCGTAAGACAAATATAACCCACAACTGCGTGTTTCCACTTTGGAGCTAATTACATGCACAAAGCAATGAGTTCACAGCCTTTCTCTGAGTTGATGTTGACAAGGAATGTAGGACATTGTGAGCTGAAGTCGTGGTAGACGACGCAACCTCTGACACATCGAACATCATAAATTGATAATGAGCATGAGTGGGGATTTTTTTTTTTACTTCAGCTGGTGTTGATGCTGTGAAAGAATACATCCGCAAAAATGCAGCACAGAAGCTAAAGTCAGAATATGAAAAGGTAATTTGCTTTGATTTGATTAATATTATAGAAAGACAGCTAAAATAATTGTGGATAAACACAGAATAATCTCCTTTCTATTATGGCTATAAAGAGATGGCAACTGACAGAAGACAAGCAGGCTGAATTCCTGAGCCAACTAGATACACTGATACAGAGAGCAATTAAAACCGAGTATAGACAGTTCCTTACATCATCTTTTAGAATATACAGCCTCAAATTTGAAAAACATGACATGTCATCATCTTCATCAAGGAACTTGTATAAAACACAACTGATCAACAATTACACACAAAAATGTATCCCGGATACACTGTGCAAGACAAGAATATATAGATGAAGATGAAGAATATATCCAACAAATTGTTGAAATGTCCAAGAAAAAGTGCAATCTATTTTCTTGTTGTTTTTTTTGCATTTACTTTTCATTTTCATTACTCATGGAAGTGCAAATTTTTGTATTCAAATGAAGAAACAGTTTGGGGATGAGGTTGCACTGTCCCCGGTAATCAGAGTGGCCGATGTCCCCAACCATCAATACTATAATTGTTACTGCAAACTCCATCTGCTGATGAAGATAATGTGATACAATCAAAAGCTCCAGAGCAGCTACTAAATGAGCCTCATGTTGAGATTGTTTTGTCAAGTATTGTTTCCTTCCTGATCTAAATCGTTACTATGTTTAAAGGGATATTCCAGCAATTTTGTATTTCACTTCAATAAAACTGCAAACCAGAGTTAAAAGAGAATGGTCAAAATCGAAGCAGCAGAAGCCAAAATATCCTGACTTTTAGTCCCTGCTCCAAAAACACTGGAACCCCATTATGCTACCCAATAGCATCTTTTTGTTAGACCCTCCCTGATTTGTAAATGCTAAAGTCTTTCAAACTTCACATGCCCAGTTTGTGACACATGTCAGCCCAAGCTGAGATTTTTATAGACCCTTGATGACATCATCAGGGTTGTTTTATCAGACTTAAGAAAGCTCCTCCAGAGCCAGAGAAGACAATATACAATTTTACTATTTTACAGGCTGAGTAAAATTACCTGTGACCAATAAACTGATCTTAATGTGTACAATGTGGTAAGCCCCTTTAAATTTGGCTTTGTTCAATCATTTATATATTATATATGTATGTATTATATATATATTACAAGTATTTGCGGTATTGCCCTGGATTTACCCAAACATGATTGACTGCTTGAGTTATTTTTAGTTTTCACCAGTCACCATGTCAATCCAGGGTCATACTGCAAATACTCATAATATTGTAATTGTTTCAACAAATATGCAATGGAATGTATATATTTAAATTATATATTTCCTAGTCAGTTCGTTCTTAGAA
This sequence comes from Scomberomorus guttatus, assembly GCA_038419695.1. Classification (NCBI taxonomy): domain Eukaryota; kingdom Metazoa; phylum Chordata; class Actinopteri; order Scombriformes; family Scombridae; genus Scomberomorus; species Scomberomorus guttatus. The sequence continues at coordinate 5,121,819 of CM076464.1, forward strand.
AACTCTGACTTCCATGGCAATACTTTAGTTTATGGTAGAATTCTTTTTAGCAAAACCTTTACCATGTTTCTATAACATTATCACAAAGTCACCAGACTTTTTTGGGCTGTGCAGTTACATCATTCTGTTCAGTAAACCTTTAAAACTAAGCTTCTTGACGTGCTTACCATTGAAACTTCACTAAAAACATGCCACATACCAGGGGAGATTTGTCTGCTGCTAACTTGAAGGAAGCCACTTAAAAAGCTCTGTTTTTTTTTAAAAAAACCACAGTGATTCCTAGGGGTTTGGGGGTCTAACAAGCCCTAAGCACGTAAGTGCCACAGATGGCTCAATTTCTTCCATTTCAGAGCACCAGCATACCAAAGAGAAACCTTTACATTTCTGCTTTTAGATCTAGAAAGGTTCCGGTTTTCTGCACTTGCTCTACCATTGTGAGACTCAACTTCTCTCACCTTCTCTGAACAACTGGGAAATCTTCCATTCAAAATCCTATGAACTGTATCAAGTTGGACTTGATATTCTCTTTTCTCAACTAAAAACTATGATAGCTCTCTTAAAATTCACGACTCCTGTGATACAGCCCAAGCACAACTCTCACCAGTTTGTTTACTTCAAATCATTCATCTTGTGAAATACACATCAACAAATCCCGAGGGCAATACAATAGAGGAGTAAATGCTGCATGTTTAAGGCACCAACAAATTGACAGTGTATTGATACTCAATGACACATCTCCAATTATGATGGATGTGTCTACTGTTTTGGCACCATCAAGTTGCATTACAGCCAGGACAACTTAATCATATCTGATGATGAATATTAATATTATTGATTTATGCATGTTGCCTGCATATCAAATCTGATCTCTCCTCCAGCTGAGGCCCTTAGTGGCAGTGTGCATCCTCTTAAGAACAAAGTGAGGCCTTAGTGGGTGTAAAGTTAGAGTATGTAAAGCACAGTAATGTGCCCTGTAAAGTGCTCCCTAATTACAATGCTCACTGACTCCCGCTTGAAGATGTTTTGGGTCTAAGCTTAGTTGTTAACCCTAATTACATCCCACAGCTGACAGGGGTCCCATTCACATGCAAACACTAATCCCCTTCACAGCCCATTGGTTTATGACAAGAGCTATGTTAATTACATGTAAAGCCTGCAATTGTGTGTGTAGAAAACATGAAAGTGCTTGAATTGTGTACAATTACTCCATTACTTTATCCAGTGAAGGGTAAATGATCCTTTGACAAGCCAGTGTTACAGGAATTAAAGACCAAAGGAAGACTCGTTGAGCTGTGGGATGGTCTCAAAGCACAACTAAAAGAGGAGGTACAGTAAAAAATTGCTCTATGGACTGACTAAAAATGCCATAAAAATCACACACACTGCATCACTATTATCATTTCAGCTTTATTCATGACACCCATACAAACTTTGGCAGCCACATTAGTGTTGGAATGAGGACATCAGTCCCAGTTTGCAAGTCTGAGGTCAAAAATCTGGTGGTGGTTTGTCCTCTTTTCAGCTTCTGCTCTTGTAAATAGCCATGTAGATGTCCTCAGACATGCACTTGACTGTCTTTGTGTCCGAGCATCAGAATCCCACAGCGTCGGGAGACTAAATTACAATTAGTCTCCCGAGCCCAAAGGGACGCTGGAGCACGTTCAGCTCTTTATCATCTATTCAAATCTCATCAACATTGCTGCACATAATTGTTGCATCTCAAACATGTAAAAATGTTTAAAAATGTTTTTAACCATTGTGTGGTGTCTGGGTGTGTGGGACCCATTTTCAATATTTACTAAAAGAAAAATGATGCAATGAATTATTTTCATTATCAGCCTGGGGCCCATTAGCCTTGGCTAGCTATTTTCATTGAGTGCACACTGTGCATCCCCCTACACATTTATATTACAGTCCATCCTCACAAGAAAAACGGCAGTATAGGTCTAAAATTCAATCCAACAAAAACGACCTATAGTTATGTTTACGCCATCTAGCGGCCATAGTAATTATGACCCATGGAAGTGATTGAGTTCAGATTAAGTCAATATAAGGTCTTGATATGATGATTTTTCCTTGTTAGGAAGAGGCGGGTTGGGTGGATGGCTAGCTAGATAGTGGATCGCTTCCCATTTCTCACTGCAAGTGTCATGTTTCGCATTAAAAACCCTAAGGTTGTGGTATTTACTGTTGCCTTGACAGCGAAGTTTGCGTAACTTTAAGGAAGTATAAACCACATTTCAAGTAGACTCACAGGTCAGTGAGTCTACTTCTCCCAGGTTTCGTTGTTAATACTGGGTGGAAGCAATTAGAGAAAAAAAGCTTAATGGCTTAATGCCCCCCCGTTCCATGTTCGTATGTTTTATACAGAACAGTGAGGCAGAATAATGGCACGTCATTCCTGGGGGCTTTAGATTTGCAGCATGTTTCAAAGATTGAACGTGACCCTCTCCACCATTGTATAGGCATTTTTGCCAAATGTCCCAACCAAACAAGGGCCAACGCAGGTGGCGGTTACTCATGTGCAGGACATAAAGTCTTCTTTTGAACTTTTCATCCCAGACACCATCCAGAAAAACATTCTGGACTGCACTAATTTGGAAGAAATGTGTTTTTGGAGAGAGGTGGAAGGAGATGGACCAAACCCATTTACACACATACTTTGGGGTTCTTATCCTTGCTGGAATTTTCAGATCCAATGGGGAATCCATAGAATCCCTGTGGGATGCAGAAAATGGCAGAAAATTTTTCCTTGCAACAATGTCTGTGGAAAACATCCACATTATTTCCAGGATTATCCGCTTTGATAACTGAGACACCAGACCAGCTTGGTGGCAGAGAGACAAGCTAGCTGCCATCAGGTCAGTGTGGGACAAGTGGGTAGACTGCTTTCCCCTGTTTTACAACCCTGGGCCCAACGTAACTGTTGATGAGCAGCTTATGCCATTTAGGGGCCACTGCCCCTTCAGGCAGTATACTGTCTAAAATATGGAATCAAGGCTGCCTGTGATGCTGCTACATCATATGTGTGGAACTTGTAAGTGTATATGGGGAAGCCAGATGGAGGAGCCCCTGAGAATAACCAAGGGATGCAAGCTGTCCTGCACATGACACAGGGACTTTGTGGCCACAACATCACACGCGATAACTTTTTTACTTCGCACAAGCTGGGACAGGAGCTCCTAAAGAGGAAGCTGTGATGATGGTAGGAACAATACGAAAAAACAAGCCAGAGCCCCCACCTCAGCTGTTGACTAAACAGAACAGTCTAAGTTTGTGAATGTGGTACTCATTAGTACGCTGCATAGGAATTGAAGAATCTGTCACCAGGAGCATCAAAAACCTGAAATCATAATGGATTATAATGCCACAAAAGGAAGGATGGACAATTTGGACAAGCTGGTGACTGGCTACAGCTGCAAAAGAAGAACCCTACACTGTCCACTTGTGATATTTTTCAACATCTTGGACATCTCGGCGTACAACGCTTTTGATGGCGTTGAGAGGATAACTCCAGAGGAGACGGTTCTTTCTGAAGGAGCTGGGCAAGACCTCAAATCCAGACAAGACAACATATCCTAAGAACCCCAGCCTCTGCAGCCATTGTGAGGAAGATTCACGAGGAGGATGCTGGTGCCCGATCCGCCTGACCCACAGAACCACCAACTGCAGTATCTGAAGTATGTATGAGTGATGTTGTTGCATGTGTCTGACTCCCCTATCTTGACCCGCTGTAATTATATATATATGTGTGTGTGTGTGTGTGTGTGTGAGTGAGTGAGAGAGAGAGGGGTGTTAGTAAAATTCCTGAACAAAGTGTTCTCATCATCAACAAAAAGAAGCACTGCGATGTGTGTGGACCCAAGAATGACAGGAAGACACAGTATACATGCATGAAGTACAAGAAATACATTTGCAACGCACACACAGTAAAACTCTGTCCCTCATGTGTTGTGTAGACTGGCATGAATATGTGTTCAATGGGACACATTTATCATTTCCATAAAATAATATCTGTAAAATTTTGCTTTCCAATTTGTTCAGTTCAAAATAATAAACATCAGTAGTGATGAAAACCTTGTTTAATTTCTATTTGTTCAATATAAACATGATTTATTCCACCCAAAACACATTTTATCATGAAAAACAAATAGCACTTTTATTGATAGATGTGATCTAGCAGAGGTAAATGGCAAATATTAACCACAGATGCTGTCTATATTGCTTGTAATTGAGATAATGTCAACATCTGTCAAGTATTTTTACATAAATTGTTATGGCTGTATTGTTTTAAAAACCCAATAATGTTGTGGGTTCAGCAGATCTGTGAACATTGGGTGAGTAACAAAAACATGAACACCACACAAGGGTTAAATTGTTCTCTAAAGGAAAAGGACGGTAGCTGGATAATTTTCACCCATCTATCTGAAAATTGAAATTCTGGCAATTCTTTTTTGATTTATTTCATTAAAAAACAGAAAGCAATTACAATTATCAAAGGTCAAAAACTTAAACAGAAATATTTTCAATGCATACATACACAGTTTCATATTTCCTTTAATTGTGATTTGTGTGAAATTTGAACTTTTGATTTTTAATAAAATTCTTCTATTTTTAGTTTAAATCTGCCTCTATGCTATAATGCACAAGCTGTTGGTGCTTTATCAGCCATCTAAATTTTAAACTTTGCAACCTTCAGATGTATGTAATCATAAGAAAAATGTATAATCTTTAACTTCACACCTTTGTTTTTTTAACAAGAACAAACTTGGAAAAAATGAGAATCCACTCACTAAAACACCATATTTATTTATTTTATTTTATTTTTTTAAATAACTAGTCTGATCAATGTATTGTTGGCTGCAGCTGTAATTACTCATTACTGTAATTAAGCAGCTATTTTTTTGTGCTTGTCTTTTGCCTCATTTGGAAATTGTAATCAGTATGCTGTGATGAGAGTTGCATTCTGCTTCATCTTAAATTGCATTTTTTCCATCATCCACTTGTCAGATCACTTGTTTAAACGAGTTCACCACTGTTTAAACAAATGATGTGCTTCAGCAAAGCCAGAAACAGCCTCTAAGCATGTGTGTGAGATACATCAACAATAATCTGTCATGCTTTGAGATAAACAACCCATAAATATGTCTATTGGACAACACAGCAACCCCAGCCAATGAAAAAAAACAAAAACATCTCCTGCACTGAAAAGGACTGGCTCACCAGCCAAGAAGGGGGCATTCAGAGTGGGAGTGACTGTGCAGATACACGCCAATACACACAAAAGTGTTTCATTTTCCTGTTTTATTTCAATGCTTGTGGATTTTATTTTGCAAAATATACATAATCCTGACTATAACGGTGGGGGAGGAGAAGGAAGAAGAAGACTGTGCTGTTATTATAAAGTGCAGGGATGTTGCGTCATTGTGGTCTGGTGGTTTAACAAGTTGTTGCCACTTGTATTTGCAATGTCTGGTAACAGATAGGGACCTTTTTTGTATGTCATCTACCCACATGTCCTGTCTCTCTTCACTGTCAACTGTCACACAGAGGCAAAAATGTCAAAACTATATAAATATTTAAATAATGCAGGGGAGCAGAATTGTCTGGATCCAGAAGAAAGAAGCCCACTTGACAGCCCATATTAGTATTAAGTCATAAAAGTGTCATGAACAAGTGTCATGAGAGGAAAAGTAATAAATCAGACAGGAACTCCAAAGGACCTTTTACGCACACAAACACACACTAGATCTTAATGACATCAAGCCAAACTCAATGACAAAATATGGTACTTGTCATTGTCTTACAAAACAACACATGAACATTTTCTTATCTGACGCCTCCATCTGCGCTTGTCAGTGCCTTTCAAAACCATTAAAAGTGACTTAGAAAACTTATTAATTTGACAGTTTTCTGATTGGAACAGGCACAATAACTATGTTGACTGTTGGTAGGAAACAAAACAGACAAGTCTCCTGTGCCAAAGTCACATGAGAGGTTGACCTATCCATCCACCTCTACAATACATCTGTATTTTTCTGAGATTTTGTGGCGCCGTAATATCACATTACTTTCATCTTTGTTCTGAACAGATGAGTCATATTGGAGATCTTTCTCACATGAACATAACAGCTCATTTTAGTCATTTAAACAAACATCAAAATGCAGATAAATACAGAGGTTTTTGAGGAAAGTCTCTTTAGTGATCAATGTCTTTCCAGATAGTAGCGATAACTGAACTTGGCTGGTTCTTTGTTTTCTATCTAAAACTCTTAAAGTTTATCTATTTATATTAAAACACAAAAAAATCCATGTCTGTGTTTTCCTTTTACAATGAGTAGATTGTAAATTAGCTACTTTTTGCTTGGCTTACACCTAATTTTTCCTCAAATAATTTTACTTCTGCATGAATAAAATAATAGCCACGTAACTGTGCTTAACTTCAGGGGTACTATGGTGCTCTTTCCAGTCCTGCATGAAAATAATTTCTTCATACATGCTGTGCCTTTCCTTCTTTTAAGTTTCTACCTATGAAGTTTGGCGCATAGCAAAAGAGCAACCAATAATCAAAGGATGGAAACTGACAAGCTTAGAAAAGGCCGTGATGAACAAGCATGAAAATGAATCTACACCTTTGAGAAGCCCCAATTGATTTGGCAGTTTAATTTTTGTCCTGGTTGGCTAATCCATTTCCAGGGAGACAAAAAGGTGAAATGGCATGGCTGGAAATGAGGGGACAGAGGCAAAGGCAGTCTCAGAAGAATACTGAATGAAATGAGAGACACTGAGTGAAATGTCAATTCAAGTCGACGGCTACCAGAATGACAAAGTACTCACTCCTCGCAATCGGAATGCCTAATGAGAGCCGAGAGGTGACATTTGAGGATAACGCTGAATTGTGACAGCTTTAGTCTGATTTTTAAAGCTCAACTAGGCAATTTTGTACATTGGCAGCTCTAACTGTCAACTGTTTGAAAAAACCTGAACTGAAATGCCCGGAAATCCTCAAAGGTGACATCAGCTAGTGGTGTGTTCAGCTTTATCTGGACTGCATTGCTCACTGCTGTGTAGGAGACACCTTTGGATAAATTTAGATTTCTCTCTTCCTGTGACAACACAGAGGATAGCATTTAATCTGGACAAAAGGGTGAAACTGCAGCAACTTTCTCTTCCAGCCCCACATCACTGTTTAGCCTACTGCAGCTTTGCGTCAAGCCTTTCAACTTCCAAATGAACTCTATCCTCTTTGTGTGGCAAATCTCTTCTCTTTTCTTCTCTTCTCTAGGTACATTATAATATGTCAGCAATCTTGGTTAAAAAACACACCAAAACAAATAACAAAAAAACAAAACACTAATGAGATCATTTATATTTCATACCCACTTACTGATGATGTTAGCACAATATGGTTCAAACACATTTCAATGTACAGGATAGACTCCTAATGAGTTCACAAAACTTAAAAGGATTGAAAGCATACCCCACAAGACTTTGGGAGAAGTAGAGTCTCCTTTCAAAGCGCCACAGATGGCTGTAGTCTGCTTACAGTAATGGTGTGAGACTGTTAAAAAAGACCCATAGGGGTGGCACAATAATGGGAGCAGCACATGAAAAAGGTCTTTGAAATGACTAGATCACAATTACAAATGAAGCCACACAAGCGAGTCATATCAAGTTGAATGACAATTAGCAGTATATGTGTCAGCGGAGAGAGTGCAGAAGAAGTTTGGCAGTCACCACTTTTACAGTGAGCAGAAAGTGATTTTAAAGCCATATGAAGAAAGTAATAGTTGCCTAGACCACAAATTGTCCCGAGGAGAAGTGGTCACAAAAACAGCACATTTTCTTAAGCCTCTGAACCCTTTGGCTGTGTTTGCTATGGATATATGGATGTTTAACCTTGACACTGGAAAAATGGCACTGGTCACTGGAAAGAGTTGCACTGAAGCGCTGTTCCTGAGAATGCCTCCATTATCATTATGCTAAATGCAGAGTAGCTTCATGAACAACAGGACAAATTAAGTCTAAAACAGCATCTTAAAGCAACATATCTACGTTGATTTTATAGCAGCACAAGCTTATGTCCAAATAGCCAAATTAGAAGTAAGCTGAACTATGGCTCTCCTATAGTACCTTGCTATAGTGCAGGGAAATTTGAGTGTGTTGCTTCAGTATACCTGGTTCAGGACCTTGATGTATGTCTAACTTTCAAGTTTCAAGTATTTCGCAGGTATTAGGCATCGCACACCTCTATGGAGTGCAGAGAACACTGACAGGATGTCCAGGTACATGTTTTATTAATCTTCGAAAACAGGGAAGGCTACATAATCAAGATGTATTTTACTTTACTTGTGATAATTGTGTTGATGCTAGCTGATGAAGTATAATTTTTACTGTAAATAAACAATGTAAATCTATTAAGTTGTGTGTATGTTGTATAATGACAATAGCAGAAATAAAAGAATGACCTGGAGATGATAAAAGTGTTTAAACCAAAATGCAAGAACAAATATTACCACTAACAGGCACTAAATGTTGTATAACTATCAACCAAACTGTGCAGGCAGCAGGAACCGTATCCACAGGCTAACAGGCTAACAAGCACTGAGTCTACTGTCTGACTCTGGTACATGAACAAATGTGGCGAGTCTCGAAGGCTCTAAGCAGTCTCTGTGGTATTCTTAAACATACGGGCAGCAGTTCAGCATGTACGGGAAGTGTTGAGGGCAGCGAGTATGTATGAGAAAAAAAAATGAAAATTTCAGAAATGGTAAATGAGTAAACAAAGTGTAGCACAAGTTTTGACCACAGCAGAGCTCAATTTTGAAACTGGTGTGGCTTTTCAGCTCTATAAACTGCTTTGACACATCAGCATTTCTGTTGTCGAAAAAATATTTTAGTTTCTGTGCTACTTTTGAATGGTATATAGTAACCAAACCCTTTTGTTTCAGCAAAGCAATCCCTCCAACGCCCCTTCAAAGCCACTCGTCATAAAATAGTGTGCCTCTAGGGTCCTGTAGTGTTACCTATAGCAACATCCCTGATAACACATCTGCTGTCTGTCAGTCGCTGGAGACAAGAGAGAAAGAAACGCCTGGCACATTTTAAACGGAATATTTTTGTGTCTTTTAAAAATCAAACCGAACCTTTCACCACAAACTATCATGTTATATCACTTTACAGCCTGACAACTTAAGCTGTAAAAATCATTTTCAACACGTTGAGCCCAAACGGCATAAATATATCACTATTGATCACTTAAAACCGCAGCATACACAGCTCATGTTTACCAACCAGCCTGATGTGTGGTGCTTCATAGCAAAAAGATACCAGAAGGGAAAAGAGAGGCAAAACATCTATCATTTCCCCCAAAAGTGGAAATATCTGCCTCTGAGGTGACTTTACGTGTCGTATTTTTCTGTTCTGCTCATAAAATACGTTCTTTCAATACTTCCTGTTCTCAGAGGAGGCTTCCTGGCAGTTGTTATTTCCAACATGAGTTTTATTGTGTCCCATTTCTCATATGTAGAGTCGTATGCATCGCTGAAGTATTCAGTATGTACTGAATCTGAGATAAGTGTTTCAACTCATGGATCAGGAGATGTTAACCTCTGTTACCATTTTCTTACAGTGTATGTAATGAAACAACAGAGGATGGATGGTTTGTCCACTGACATATGGACAGCACTTGAATGCAATTTAATATAATTTCCGACAGTTTCAAACAAATGTTCCAGGTATTCTATGTTTGAAACAAAAGCTAATAAAAGATTACTATGTGATTATGATGATGTTAATGATTATGTGATACCAGTTATTGTTATTTTGGGGTCAGGGCTGATTAGGCTAACTGTTGGCAGTGGCTAACAGGAGCCGGCAGCATTACTTCAGTACTTAAAGGTGCAGTGTGTAGAATTTAGTGGCATCTAGCAGAACGGACTTGGCAGAAATGGAATATAATATTCATAAATATGTTTTAATTAGTGTATAATCACCTGAAAATAAGAATCATTGTGTTTTCGTCACCCTAGAATGAGCCCTTTATATCTACATAGGGAGAGGGTCCTCTTCCATGGAGGCCGCCATGTTGCACCACCATGTTTCTACAGTAGCCCAGAACAGACAAACCAAACAAATTAAAGTGAACACTGGCTCTAGAGAGGGCCAGTGTTTGTTTTTCAATCTGCAACCTTACTGCTAGATGCTACTAAATCCTACACACTGGTCCTTTAAATTATCATCATTGTCAGGGACAAGGAAACATCTGTTACACTGTTTGGCTTTTTGATCCATTTCCTAATGTCTATGACTTGATATTTAACACAGTGTATTTATATTCAGTCTGCATTAATGCTGACTCACAACGGACGCAGGCACACACAGGGAATTCTGACTGCAGCAAACCTCTGTCTGTTAGATTTGTATGGGAGTGCAGAGAGGATCAGTACTTCATTTTAACAGTTCTGTAAAACTTGAAGATGTTTGCATCATCAGTCATGTTGGGATCTTGTGCTCATTAAGACACACTGTCACATTCATGTTGAATAATTGCTATAATTATACGATAGCTATTACTTATGCAGAGAATAATAACAGTCTAAGATATTATCTTATTTGATGGAAATTAATTGGCACATCAATCAAAAATTCAGGAGTTCCATTTTGTTGTTTCCATGTCAGCAGCATTAATAAATGCTATATTCAATCAGAGTTTTAATTATGATTCCAAACAGAGTGGATTTCATCACAAGATTAATACAAGGTGAAAGGGGGAGTCACATATTAATATCTTGACAAGCTTTGAGTTATGGAGATGGAGACTTTGTGTCAAAGGTGTGGAAAAGCAGCAGTTTTTGTCAGATGCACTGGAAATGGACACAATGATGCCACAGGTGCTTCAAATCAATGTTATTTAACAATTGCTTTGGGGTTTGGAGTTGAACCTTTTCACTTTTTCCTCTGGTGAACCATACCCAGGGAAGGTGTGTGTGCTGCATTATTGAGAGGCTGTGCTTCAGCGGTGCTTTGATTCTATAAGCAATAGACCTCTTTAAGCAGATAAAAAGTTTGCAAGTGTGAGAGAGAGAGATTCCCTTCAGAATATTTTGCCATGAATCCATATCAGCTTTGAAGTTCAGATGCCTGACTTCAGAAGGTAATGAAATAGTTATCACTAAATTTCCCGAAGTTAAAAGGGAGAAATGAAAGCATGGAAGGGAAGAAATTGCAGTTAGATGTCACATTCCTTTAAAGATATTGTGAAACTACGAAAACTGAGCTTGATTTCTCATGCAAGAATTAACTCCCTGAATATAATTTATTAGGCATGCATTACATCATTAAGACATTATGTGTAAAACATTTTCATAAATCAGAGCATGCACTCATGTACTGCCAGTATTAAAGCTTTCATTCAGTTCAGTTATCACAGGGGATGAGCCCTGCTAGTCCAAACCCACAAATCATGTGTCCATCAACCTGACACACAGCCATTCTATCTGTAAAGTTTAATTGCATGTTGCTCGTGGATAATGAATAGCGTTTCAATTTGAGGCGCAACCTCGGACAACTTCTTCAACTCTCACCGGCAGGCATTAGTGTCTTAATCAATTTTATGAGGTAAACGATCACAGTGGTGATGTCGGAGGTGTGGGTGTTGGGGGAAGCAGATGGAGGGAAATAAATTGTGAAAAAATTAACTGTATTGCAGATGTTTGCAGTTATGACAGGAAAGGCTTGACTTTAATGATGTGATGGTGAAGAGTATTGATTAATTGTAGTATCCCAGTGCAGCAGCCTGAGTGCCTCTCTTTGCATTTTTAAAGAAAGGATTTTTTATCTGATAAGCACCAGCAGTCCGTCTTGTTCCAACACTTTGGTTCCAGAGCGAGATATCTCAATAACTACAGGCCAGATTGCCATGAAATTTGTTGTGGTTTTTCATTGCCCTAAGAGGACGAATCATAATGATTGTAGTGATGTCCTCTGACAGTTCCTCCAGCACTACAATCAGGCAACACTTTGGTCCATGCCAAGGTAACTCAAAAACAAATGACTTTCTGTGGATGTCCTTGGTCCCTGGAGGATGAATCCTGATGTTTTTGGTGAGCCTCTAGCTCCACCATAAGGCCAAAATCCCCCCTTGTACACAAGAAAAATTCCCATTTACTATTAAAAACCACACGAGCTACAATTTTGCACCGGGTGACATGTTCCTTCCTTACAATGAACATACACACTGTAGTTCATTTTAAGGTCGACCCCATAAACACTGTCCCGCTGTCAGAAATACTCACACTGTAGAATAGTGGAAAGTGGAAAAGTGGAATATAAATGATAAGTTATTACCCTCTAAGCCACATGTCTCATACTTCTAAAACAGCTGTGCAAGTCATGCTACTCTTAGTGCCACTTCTAAAACCCATCTTCCACCAAATCCCAACATGTCGCTTTGTGCTGCCACATTTGAATAAAACTCCCACTTGTTAGAACCTCTCCTTTCATGGGTTTCAAGGTCTGGAAAATAATGGTCACAGTGCTGCTTACAATGGTTAAGGCAACGAAAGGTGAGCCCTAAGCAGCCATGTTGGCTGCTAATTGGGCATTAAGGTTGGAAAAACTATACCCTTGCTGTTACATGTACTTATATTTTCATGTGACCTTCCCTTTTATTTCAAATAGTTTTCTTTACCCTTCACCTTTACTAAATTAGCAAAGGATAACATTGGCAACTGAAGGGATTTAACAAAGGTGTTATACAAATGCAATTTTGATGCTGCAGACAATGGCAAGAAAGCTCTATTGAAATGCACTGTGGTTTTTGTTGCTGTTGTTCAGCCTACCTCACACTGTCCCGGGAAACAGCACAGTGATGCTGTCAGCAGTCATCAGCTTCTCTGCTCTTATCTTAACAAAACTGAACCTTAATCTCCCAACTGCCAATCAACAGCAAACAGTCTTATTAACTAACACTCACTTCAGCAGAATAAGAAACAACTTTGCTGCAGTTTTGTATCTCCCAACTCTGCCTGTTTGTTTGCTTCATCATATGTTCTGGTAACACAGTGTGATTTTTTTTTTTTTCTGAATAAAAGTGTTACCTCTATTACTCAAACACAGACTACCAAAATATTTTTGTCAAACAATCACATCTCAGTCGTACAGCAGAACAGAATGTTTTGCTTCACACAAATCCACAAAGATAAAACATTACACAGTTAATCTAAGACAGACACATGATACAGGCTTGTAAGGCTTGCTTCTTTAACAGCAAACTAACATTTTTTTCTCATGTGGTTTAAGAAAACTATGGCATGCTCTCATAGTCAACCTTGCCGTTTTTGATTTGATGCTAAGCTACATGGTACACCTTTCTTGCTCTGTCACATTTTGAGAGTGCTGCCCATTCCAGTCTGTGTTGTGACTGCTTCTCTGACTGCGTCTCTGACTATTCAAGTGCACACACACAAAATTACACACCTAATTACAAGATTTCAACCAGTATTTGAAGGCAGTGTCTGTTTGTTACTGTTGGAACTGCTGATGTGGTTGAACAAAGTGGAAAATGTAGTAAATAATGTAGTAAATATTTTGGGCTTTTGGCACAACAGTGCTGGTGGAATTATTTAAATATAATATGCAAATGACCAAAAACCATAATAATAATATCAAGTGTTTTTATGTGCTTTTATTTTCTCTTATTTGCTGCTTTAGATGAATACAACTTTTGGCCAGTTTTTTAAATGTTTTTTTTTTGTTTTTTTTTTAATTCAATTTTATCAGTGTATATTTACTTTATGGCCATAATTGCACTGTATATTATGTTGTGGAATAATTATTTTGCTTGTAATCCATTCAGTTAAAATGAATAAATGAAAATGATTGGACTGCCCTGTCAACAGACAATACTACAGTAAGCTACCTTTTTAGTCGGAGCATAGTAGGCTGCAATGTTTTCCAAACCAAGTCTTGTCTCAAAATGATGTAACTGAAAACCTAAATGTAATGCAAACAGAAAAAGTTTAATGGTAAAGTATGTTTGCCTTCATATCTGCCTCTTTGATACTGAATGCTAGCCAGATTGGCTGATTTCTTCCTGAGCCAGAGCAAACCCTGGCACCACTTTCTCTACTGCCGTCCAGTTTAATCGTCTCTTTGACTACAGCTCTGTCAGGAGCCATGAAGGAGAGAAGCTCAGTAGTGTGTTAGGATTTAATTAATGACCTATTATTAGGATTTACACTTTTATTTATTTTTTCTATGCGTGCAAACCTCATGCTTTCAGATCATGATGATGATCATGTTACATAGATGCCAGTAAAGGCGTGAAAATATAATTTCTCAATCAGCTTCTTACTCTGAGTAGTGTGTCATTTGGAACAAGGAGATGTCATGAACTCCCATGCACCAATCAGGATTTGATGGCAATTGGTAGGTTGATCAGACCACACCCACACAGTGCTAATTAGTAGCTTAGAGTTTTTATATGTTAAATTCTAAATAAATAATGCAATTAAACTGCAACTATTGCTTATTTAAGTGTGAACATTTAATGTTACAGAGGAATTTTCAGTGGCTTTGAGAGACTTCACATGTAGGCTCCTATAGGAGTTTAATGTTGGGCAGTTGCTGTAGTGTAGAATAATATATGTCTCACAATTGTAGTAAAGGTGCATTCATGGAAATGCAACATTATTAACCCACAGTATGTTAAACCACCGGACTGAAAAAAAGAAATCAGTTTCATTTTGTGTAACTCAAATCAGGTACCCTAATACACAGACTGCAGCCAGTCACTATTCCTGCCTGCATGCATTGACATGGAGTGATCTCCAGTAACCAGTCCTCAGTTTGGGCTAATGTCACTGCATTACCAGGATAAACTCTGCTGCACTCTGGGTGATTGATACCTCGGTCTTCAAGCAGATATCAGCGATTCTCCTTGACTGACAGTTTGAAATGACTTTCTTTACTCTCCCAAAGTGTTTTCTGTCTGCCTCTACCTGAGGATATTGAATCAGTCATTCCTGCTGCATCCCCCTTCCCTTCCTCTCCTTAAACACACACACACACACACACACACACACACTGTGTGATATAAAGAACTTCCTTTCTTCCTGCAAAGTGTATGCTGGCCTTCAGACTGTCAGTGATAGAACCCTGTCAATTAACCTTATTTTGGAATGTGGAAGTAAACAGTTGGTCGAACTTCCTTTTTGTGCCGCACTTCCATTTGATCATTTTCCTCACCTGAGCTAACTAGCTTATTTAACAATGTTGTGGGAGCACTTCCAAAAGTCAATAAAAAATTGAAAAGGCAGGTTGATGCCACACCCTCAAACTACTAACAAGTGGGAGTATGACATAAAGATGTTGCCTCATATAACATACAAGGACATTTTTAACTATTTTGTGTTGTCTCTTGGGTGGATGGGTCTACAGCGCGCAACTACAAAAGCAGAGGTTTATCAAAACCTCCACAGTGGGGAAGCTGGCAAGGTATTAATGCACAACATCGGGGACCTGGTATTTATGAAGGCTGATGTCCAACCCAGTCAAAGCAAAGCTGATGTTCACTCTGCCTGGGTCCTTACCACATCGACTGGCACTATTGAGACGGCTGGGTGCTCCCGTGTCGTGGGGCAAGGGAAGTGCTGCAGCCATGAATTGTCTATTCAGAGCCATAACATACTAGCTGTTGCCTCCTTGTGACGGTTATTAATCGCTAGTCTGTTTACGTCCCCACAAAAGAAAATATGAAATTAAAATAAACATTGTAATTGCATCTTACTATCATCTAAAACTAAAAAAATATATAGATCAGTGTTTTAGAAGTAATGATTATATTATGATTAAAAACATTTTTAGCACTAGAACCTCAACCCCAACCATAGACAGATTAAGGACAAATGTAGAATTGTCGCTCAAAAGCACCACAGCTGCATAAAAATTACTGGGTAAAGTATTCAACAACCACAATTTTCTAAGTATACCAGTCAAATCTCGAATGACAATTTGGGTAAGGACATCGTCAAGGTAAGTTTAAAAAGAGGGTTTTAATATAAACGGAACTGTCCATTTTTTCTAAGTATTGTGAAACCAAGGAAGGTAATACCTTAAAAATGCATAACTTTTCTATTTAAACTTTGTTAAAGGTGCAGTTTATGGTGTCTAAAGGTCTGACTGGATTGTCCTGTACGGATGAGCAGCGCTACTGGATCTCAGGGATGCAGCGCAATTTAGTTCCAAAAAGGTTGAATGATATATGTTTCAAGTGCCACAAAGCAAGTGCTGACACCTCTGAGAACATACTGCCCATTTCTCCATCTCTACCACCACCCCCTGCCTTTAGCTCACAGGAAGCACTGAAGATGAGCTTAGAAGTGGCCGATGTTCCAGTGGGGAGCCTTCTGCCCAAATGCATCTCTGCTGAACCAGACCAAATTCCAGCAGCCCCCACACAGCTCCAACAGCCTAGTAGTGAACATGGCACTGATATGCAGTGCCAGAAATGCATGTTATTTTACAATATGTATGTTAAATTAGATGAGGATAAATGTAAACAATTAATTTTAAAAAAATAATGAAAAAATACTTTGATGAAGCCGTTTATATGATTGCATCAATTCTACTGTATCGCATGTTGCAAATACTCACATCATATCACAAAATGTGATGCAACAGTAATAGCATTGTAAGGCATTTCAACAATATAACATGAAGCGCTGAAAAACTGCAAACAAAGTTGGAAAGAAGTTTCATGATGCACAGGATTAAAGAGCTCGGGTAATCCGATGTCTCCCGCATAACAGGCAGAATGCCAAGTTCTAACTGACCAGTCTAAAGTGTATAGAGGCAGCAGATTAATTAACATGTGTGTCCTTCTGCCTTCAGATGGCTGCAGGGATTTAATGACCTTAAGGAGAAGCTTTTCATACAGTTCAAAGCAGCTGTGGACAGCAGATCCTGTCAGAATCAATCATATTAATTTATAAATCAATGCAGACTACTTTACTGCTTTAACCACATCAAACTTTATATTTTTTATGCTGATTTAAATGCATCTATTGGCTGGGGAGTGTTTGATTAAATGTAGTTTATTTATATTTTAAGCATTATTTCTGTGCATTTGCTGAAAGAATTTAGTGTGCTCTTGTTGATAAAATCACTGAAGTGCCAGTGGAGTGACATTGCTTCAGAAACAGACATAGTTCTGATACATCTGTTCTCAGCACAGCAACACCAACAACTCACTTTGCACTGCTTCATCAGAATAACCCCCCCTCCCCACCACCACCTGTTTGTTCCTCTCCTCCCACCTGTGCACCGTGCGTGCTGCACTTGGCTCCAAAATACACAGACAGGCAAAACAACTTCAGGAAACGGTCGGAGCGCCGCTTGCGTTGGTCGTTATAATCAGTAACCAGAGGCTTCCGTCTCTCCCACTTGGTCTCTCAGCTGTCTCTTGCTTGCTCTCTCTCTCTTACTAAAATAACCTGTTAGCTATTGCATCCAAATAACAGCAAGCCAAGTAATTCACAAAAAGCTTCAGCATAATATATCCATGATCATTTTGGGGAGGCTTAGCTTCCCCTAGCCTCTTATTAGCGCCGCCTATGGCTGCAGGTTTACAGTTAAGAAGACAAGCACAGTACACTTCCACAGCTGTACATCTCTGACTGAACTGTTTTCCAGCAAGCTCACACATGTGAAGCTGGTAGACAGGGACCCACAGCTGCAACCAAACGGATCCCGTGGTTACTACCTTCAAGTCCAACTGGGTATGTTTTGTACAAGACTAGAGAGATGCAAGCTGCTTGTCTGGGCTCCATCTGAGAAAGTCATCACTGATGTGCCATTTGATTTATGTTTTTGTTCACAAGTTCAACCTAAACTCAAGTCCTTCTATTTTACTCACATGCTGCCAAGGATTGTAGATGAGTTCCTGTCAGGCAGACTCACTCTGCCATAAATATGTACATGAGTAACTAGGCTCAGTCTCTAGTCTTAAACCTGCTGTATGGAACTCTCACTAAAGGTCAACCGTGCACCACCACGGGAATATCAGACACCAGCTTTCCGTTGTCTGTGATCATGTGTAATGATAACTTGACTAACTGTTAGCTGACCCAATGTAATGGTAGTTATTTGGTGTTTTTTATTTTTTATTTTTTTATTTTATTGCTTGCGCTTCAGTTGTATACATTAAGTGATGTTTTACCATTTTTATAGTGAATAATTGTAATCACTTTCTATGCAAACAAATCCCATGAGTTTAATAAATTCCATAATTGAAATATATCTTCTTGCCAGTTTATAATAAGCTTTCCTTACATGTGGTTCAGTTTATGAGCACATCCACTAGCTAAATATATGTATGAGTAAATACAACAAATTGCATTAGCAATTAAAATTAAGACAGAAAACAGAATGAAAAATTGAATAATGACAAATGGGCATATTTTAGTTAGGCACAAGTTAAATAGCAAAGTATTTGTATATGTAAACATTTAAATGGTCTGAAAATCATTTGATATCATTCAGTGCTTGAAAAGTCATTACAAAAGTAAAAACATCAAGTTGCCAAACACAAGAACTGTTTAGTATAAAACTTGCAATCATCTAAGACACACTCTTTTTCTTGTGCATTATAATTGCAATGGTTTACAGTTTACTCTAAAATAGACACAATCAGCAGTGCAGCACTGAGATACCTGAAAAATATAATGTTAGAGGCAAATCATATAAAAATGATAGTACAATCAAGGCACTGCAGTGTGTCTAATCAGGTCCACTCAGCAGGGCAAATAAGTAAATATTTACAAATATTCAGGTTCAGTGGAAATCAGGATCTTTTTAAAATGTAAACTGCCATCCTCAGTCAGCCTCCTTATGGATGATCTCACCCTGCATGTTCACAAGTGCTGCACAGATTTGGAGGGTTTTGTCCATTTTGTCTGCCAGGTTGACAGATACAGTCTGGGAGATTATTTTGAACACCTTGAGCCTCCAGATAACTCTTTCCACATGTATGTGCACATTTGCAATCCTCCTTGTGCCAGTAACATCCTTGTCAGACAACTGCCCTCCTTTCTGAGTGAACACTGGTAAAACCCTTCTCTCAAACAGCAGATCTCTGATGGTAAAGCCTCTGTCTGCCATTACTTCATTGCCAGGACGAAGGTACTCCAGGAAGCCAGACCCTTGAGTGATGAACTTGTCGCTACATCTGCCTCCATAAGCAGGAGACATGAACATAAGCCCACACGGGGCAATAGCAACTAAATACGTAAGAGTATTGCTGGAATAATAATGGCTGTATGACTCATCTCTGGAGTCAAGATTGTGTGGTTTCTGCAGGGTGGTCTCAGTGCAGTCAGTGATGCAGATGGTGTTGGGGAACTTCTCTCTGAAGCACTGAGGCATCTTGCTCCGGATTGTCTCCCATAACAGCCAAGGAATGTAGATCCTCATGTGCTCCACCACTGTGTCAATCTAATAGGAGAGCATCCTGCCCACTACCCCCTGGGACACAGGTTCTGCAAGATCACCCTGGAGTAGATTTAACTTAAGCTTCATCATAGTCATCAATATTTAATCCATTATGTGCATCTTAAAGTTTGCTTTATAAAACTGCTGCATTTAACGTGATCAAAGTAGACACTGAGAGAAAGGCCTGTGTACAACACAGAGCTAGTGTCATTCTTCAGGATGGCATGGGCAAAGGGTTCTTCACCACCACATTGTGGTTCTCTGTCGCATACAAGCTTCCTCTTTTCTCCTAATATGTACCTGTGATCCATCAGTGCCTGAACCTCCCACTGAGTGTCAGCATCTTTATGCTTTGGTGAAACTGACAGTGGTCAACCTCTGCATTACAGTGCCTTTCATCTCCCAAACATAAGACCACGTACGACCACAACCAGTTTAGCATACAACATAAAACAAGAGCAACTGTAGTTGTGGTGATCATTCAAATAATCATATTGCATATATTTGTCCCAAATTTTACAAATCCCCTGTGCTAGCAGTGATGAGCAATATACAGTGACATGGGAGGATAAACTTAAACACAGTTGACTGGACAAGCTTTATGTGAGAGCATATATTAACTATTATTAGGGACACCAACTGAGACTACTAACAAGAGTTAACATTAGCTAGCTTAGGTAGCCATTCAAACGTCCGTTACCTGCGGGTGCTGATCTCTTGAAATGATGTTGCCTTGGATTTTTTATTGGGGCTTCATAGTCCAGCCACTTCTCTGGTATTGGGGTGGTCTTCCGTCAATGAAGGGAAAAGAACAAACATATGGCCGCATCAGTGGTTTCTTCAAATTTAAAGCTTTTAACCACAGGCGAAGGGATTCCTCATTCTTCAGAGTAGGATGAAGGTTGTAGCGTGCGTCACATCTACATTCAGCTCTCATATGCGGTCGATGATCAAAACACTCCTGCTCCAAGTAAACCTTTCGTTTGTACCAGTTATTATGGTAACACCTAAATGCACAAACAATTCTGGTTTTCCTCAAAGCCATAGTCCAAAGAGTTGTTGTGTTGTTGTGTGAAAAGTGAATTATTTAGCCAGTGCCTGACTGGAAATCTCGCACAAAAAAATGTAAACTGGTTGTGCCCGTATTTCCATTAAAAAATAAGGTAAATAGAATGTCTGCAGTGTGGGAGTATTCAGTATCTATACACCAGTCATGACTCATTTGCCACAATTGTGTTGCTGAATAGGTCTCGAGGACATGATTGTATTATCTTATATTATTGTGTTGAAATATTCCTTCAATTGTCTGCTTTCTCTGCATAGACACAGAGAGCAATGCCATTTAGTTTGTCTAATTTACAGTCATATTCGCTGCCACAGTAGCACCTTGACAGAACACGTCAGTGTTGTGGCTTCTAGTTAGGGGTTACACAAGTGCAGACCGCAGATAATACTCACATAAAGCATGACTGGGAGGGTAATTTCAGGCCCTGAATGCAAAAACTGTTGCAGAAATCCTCTTCTTTTTATTCTCACTCTGTGTTTTTACTAGACAGTCACTCCATTTGCTATGGTAATATTACTGTTCAGACGAGAGGCAGAAAAAAAAAGGAAAATAGAAAAGAAAAATCCAATGCTGAAAGTAATTCAAACAAAAACCCACAGGATGAGTCAAGATTTAAGTGGCCATTTAAATTAGGTGTGAGGAGTTTGAGTGGAATGAGTGTGAAGTCTCAAGTGATGAGGCAGTGTCACAGGAAGGATGAGGCAGGTTTTAAATGAGCTCATCCCAGCTTGCTGGAATGGAAAACCAAACATGATGACTAGTAATATGAAAAACAGTGCTTTGCATTTGAGGTGACCTTGGCCCATTGAGTGAAGGTTCATTCAGTTAACATTAAAGCTTCATTAAGTGATATTAGTTGATATTGTTAAATCAAATGACTAGGGTTGGGAACCGAAACCAAATTAGAACCGAATCCAAAATGCCAAGAACCAAGTACCCATTCAAAAATTTGAATTTTGGTTCTGCTTATTGGTTCCTAAACACAATAACCCTTTATTATTGCAAACAAAGACTATATATCTGCAAGGACATGGCTATCTGCCAGGATCTGTCTACATCATGCATCAACACAACAGCATGTCGATTTGTTTAGGTATGAGCATGCATGGCTAACGTCACATCAGTAGTGAATGAAAGATGGACCATGGTAAATGCTCAAAAGTGTGGCTTCACCTTATTAAAGAAAACAACAAGGCAAAGTGCAATGCATGTGGGAAGCTAATTAGCTGTAAATCAGGTTGCACATCAAAGTTGACCAAACATTTAAGGTGGCACAGTGTCGATCTAAAAGAATGCCCTGTGTTGGACGTCTTGTGTCCTAGCCCAAGTGTGTCATCAGCCAGTGATAGCATCTCGCTAGTACCTCCATTAGAGCCAGGGATACCTAGCCGCAACATGCGTATGCATGTACTATATTCCTGTTATCATTGAGCTGTCATTCTTTTTGACAAACAACACAAGGAGCTGTGTTGGTGTGGGCGTGTTGTTTAGACTGGTGAGACAATGAAATACGAGCAAGTCGGTTGGTGGTTGAACAGATTATTGCATTTAAAAGCTGATCAGAAAAACACTGCACAGCGGTTTGTAACACTCACAGACTGGAATTTAAAACTCTGGAAAGTTATCACGCTGCAACGTTGTTTACTAGTGTGCATGTGTGGAATGTGTCTGTGTCCGCAAACCTCCGAAAAAAGTTTACGTGGACCCGCTTTCACACCCGTGGTCCGCGTATGGTTGTCTTCTGGTAACACAGCACTGAAGATACCTTGATCTGTCAGGAGGGTGTTGTTTTAATTGATGAAACTATACTTCAAGCTATTAAGTGCAAAAAAATTTCAACATAAAGTTTGTTTCACTGAAGTTACAATACTGCACGTAGCTTAAAAGAAAAGAAAGTTAACTTAGGAGATCACGTGATACAAAAGAAGAAACTATGGAGAAAGTTAAAATGGTTAAAAAGTCTTCAGGGACTCAACGTGCGTCTCCTTGGAGATACAAAAGTAAAAAGCAAATGAAAAAGAGCACAAAATGAAAAATAGCAAAAACGCCTTGGCTGGAGGCCTACGCGCTATTTTATTCTGGCCTGCAATAGGGGCGTGTTTTTTGGGTGAAGACGGAAGCCTTCCCTTAATTTACAACAGGTCTGGACTATCTTTATCTGAAGTCACACCAGAGTGAAAAACAAAAAGGGCAGAATGAGTGTTTTGGTATGTGTGTATGTGGTGAGAAAGAGAAAAGAGAATTTGGAAAAGATAGAATTGTCCCAACTTATCAAACAAACTGATGAGGTTAAATTGTGGTAAAACAGTCTCTTCATTTTTCAAGGAAATGTCCTTTAATCCAGTGTTCTCTGAAACTTGAGTTGATAAAGAATGTAGCAGTTTTTTAGTTTGTGTCATAAATTTCACTTGGGATTTATCCCACACAGTTGGTGGGAGTCTCTGGAGGTAGAGTGAGAGGGGATGGTTCTGTGAAGAGTCAAAACTGACACTTTACTGAACTGAGAAAGGATTCTCAGTTTACCTTTGAAGGCATTTCCAGACCGAAGTTCAATATACATTCATATCTTTGAGGTTAGAGGTTATCGCTGATTGAGCCCAGACCTTCTTTGGGCTCTTACAGAAATTGGCACAAGAAAACGAGGGGTGTTTGTTCCCCTACACATGCAAATCCACATTTGTTTGTGAAACACGGCAAGTATGAATTGGCGTTTACAGTGACAGGACACTATGTCACTGAGGAAAAGATGAGACAAAGTACTCAAAAAAAGCAGAATGTTCAGTTAAAAAGACTTTGAATTTACTTATTTTAATGAAATGTGAGAACGATTTAAATAGTGATTTGATGTATTTCTTGTATATATTATATATGTTACAAATGTTTTCAAACTAAGGGATCAAAGTTTGTTCTGAATTTAATGTGATGTAATGTCACTGTGACACTGTGGTATAAGAAATCCTACCCCTAGGCTAGTTGAACTCTTGAACTTGTTTCTATCTGATGGTTGTTTGCTGACCTCTGGGGTTGGCTAGAGATATATTTGCCTTAGGCCTATTGTCTTAGAAACTTTGTGGATCATGAGGTACCTAGATGAGCTAAATTTGAAGGATGTCCTTGTTTGAAGTTACTGACTGACCATTAGGTCTCTGTGGGATCATCGTATGACCATACTTGTTTGTAAGAAGGTGTAACAGTTTGTGGAAGTGTCCATTTAGGGACCTGACTGTTTTTAACTTCTACCTTCTGGAGAGGTATTAAGCTGTCTGGTTTGTGTTCACAATCTTTAGAGAAAGGGCTGGCTTTAGGTAAAGGGTTGGCTAAACAACATGTTTTAATGTTGATAATTGTATTTTTGTTTTGTGTTTTTGTATTTGGACATTTGCATAATTGTTACTGATTATGTGATGGATTGTACAGTGTCTAGAACTGCTTCAACAAGTAACAATGTTTAATTCTCTCATGTGTCTTTGTGTGTTCTTGAGTGAGCCATGCAAACATTTCCATGACAGAAACAATAACAATCAAAGTAAATGCTTAAAGAATAAAGACACTTTTGTTATCTAAACACTGGACTTCTTTTTTTACCATATTGGAATTGAAACAAATCGATAAGCAGAATTGGAATTGGAATCGATAAAATTCAAACGATACCCAACCCTACAAATGACTGTGTAATATGAAAGGGCAGCTAGTACTTCTAACCCACTGGGAAATAAAAACCCAACTCTGCAGCTCTATGCAGCTTTTAGCCAATTTAATCTCATTGTTTGTGGGTTTCGGGCCCATACACAGTGTCTGCACATACATTGTGAGGGGAAATGGCTCAGGCAAGAGCAAATATACCTAAAAAAGTAGAAAGTAAGAAAGTAGAAATAAAGTCCTACAGTCTGTTTCAAATAACACATAATCAACCCTCACATGGACAATTGTGCTTGTTGGAAAGCACAGCCATTGAACTCGGGGTGTTCGTAATTGTGGACATGAACTTCACGTCACCCATGTGCCTGAATTTCAAACAATTTAATCCTCTTTTTGTGTTGTTCCCTGAGATATTCCTTAAGCCGTATCAGACTGGAACTATAGTTAGATGAAGATACACATAAATATCTATGTGGATCTATGCAGAGAAAATACAGAAAATACATGAAATAAATAATTAATGTATGAACATAACTAAATTTTTGACCAACGTGCAGCCCGAAAAAGCTTGCTCCAGCCTTCACCCTCCTCCATAGTTTGGTTTAATTTTTTGCAGTTGTCGCAGCTCATTAAATTCTGTTGTGCATTGGACAATAATATCCATCACTTTTAGTATACTTAATCTCATCAATTTTCCAATGTTAAGACAGTATTCATGCTCAAAACCTTCCTTCACTTAACTACCTTAGCTCGTCTCTGCCTCCTCTCTGAAGAAGCCACTGTCACTGTAAGCAATGCGCAGCAACCAATATGAAGCTTCATTTAGAAAGCTACATTAACCTTAGCGGACTACAATCAACAATTAGCCTATAACAGTGTTAAACGATTATGAGCTCCAGTATATCCAATGCAGCATGATGAAAACAGTACTGAACAATTTGAATTTAGAAAAGGAAGGAACAATTCTGCTGACATTATTAGAGCTCTAAAATTCCCCAACACATTACAAAAATGTAGTTTTTGTAGTTGATTCAGGGGATTTACATGTTGTTCCCTTTGAATGGGATTTTTCTATATTTAAGTTTTTGACAATTACTCTAGCTTGAAAATAAAACATTTGCTGCTCCTAATACACGTTACATTATGTTCATTTAAAGACAAAATTGTGTTGTGAGAAAAAGTTCAGCTTTCACTGAAAGAAATGAATGCAGATGCTAAAAATCACAACAGCATTGCTCATTATATGAGAGCTTGAATTGAAAGCAGCAGCGACAACAATAACAAGTACAAAAGGAATAATAATTGTAATGATAATTATTTATTTATGTTAGTCCAGAAGGGCACTTCAGCCAAACGGTGCAAAAGAACAGCTGCGTGAATACCATAAGCAGCTATTTCCAGCAAATAAGCTTGAATGTACACTGCTTTTATGCTACATTACCCCTCAAGCTAGAGCAAGGTATTTTTTCTCTGTGGTTGGTGGAGACCAAACAGTTACAGAGAGAGTGAATATTGTTATATATAACTTTTAATAACCTGACAGAAGTCCCAGGTAATAAAATCCATCAAACTTTTAAAACACCAGCTGCTATCCCCTCCTGTCATTTAGGGCTGCTAAAGTGAGACATGGCCTGGCACGGCTTTAAAATAAACAGTCTGACATTTTGGAAAAACACACATTGATTGCCATCTTACCCAGATTCAGCTGAAAAGATCAATATCATTTTTATCTAAGCAGAAGGAAACTGTTATCATAGCAACAAATGGAAACATGAAAACTCTAAAGTTGTCCTTTTTGCACCTTTTTTGACATGTGTAGAAATATAAATTTAAAATCAGTACGTTGTATTTTTGGAGGAAATGGAGCCATTTCTTGGCCAACAACAGCTGGCTGCAGTGACCGCACGCAACATTTTAAAAGACCTCATATTGAGGTAAACAGGTTGACACACGGTCAGAACACAGGTGACAAGGCAGGATTTGAACTTCTCTCTCAACCCCCCCCCCCCCCCCCCCCCCCCCTTTTTTTTTTTAAATTCTCTCTCTGAGGAGAGACTGTATAAAAGTGACTGTTATAGTTGTGTGAATTTCTTGTTAATGTTAGTGGGGGGGGGGGGGGGGTTGTAAGCAGGGTTTATTTAGGTGGCATAACGTTAGTAGTTGATCGTCACCTTCCTTTGTCAGGTTGTGTAACTTTAGTGTTCAGTCTGGTGAGGTGAGATAAATTGAGTTGCAATGCATTTGTACTGAGTATTGATAGTGCCGCTAGTTAATTGTCACTTTTGTTGATTTGTTAGGATTTTGGTTCTTTTCAAGTGCTTGGGAAAATTGGTTAGGATGCCTTTTGGATGGATTTGTGTCTAATGTGGTCATTCGAGCTGTGTGGGCTTTTCGTATTGCCTTCATGCATGGCGGTTTGGAACAGGTAGGAACACTTTTTGCCTTTAGACGTGGTCGAACAAAACAAAACAGTAAATGTACAAATGGATGCTTGAAAAACAATATCATTACAGAGCTGCATGGGGAAAAAGTCTTTTGATCAAATGGGAACACCTTGGTTTCATGCAGCACTGGCATTTGATCCTGTCCTAAAATTAATTTCAGTCCTATTTCTCTGAAAACCATTGAGGACAAAGAAACACATTGAAAAGAGAGGGGGGCAGGGATACATGAAATCATTAGTTTGGCTCAATAAAATATCCATGCTGGATGGAAACACAGTCTTGCTCTGTCTAAGTTGTGCCCCTAAACAATCATGGTAATTGTTTGGAAGCGGCCCCAATCGATAAAAGGATTATTGGCACTGACAACACATGAGTACATATCAGTGTGTGATCAGTGTCATAACTGTTCTAGTGCAACAATACATTACATTTAATATCCTCGGACTGCTATCCAGCCAGCGGAGGCCTAAAGCAATTAAAGGCAGAATCAATGCCCTGAGTCAAAACACTGTGACAGCTCTATTATCCCTGGATATAGGAGGCCTAGTGGAGTCCCATTTCTCTGCTTCTCTCTCTTCCTGTTGTCTGGTGCATACACACACACACACACACTCTCTCTCTCTCTCATCCGTCTTTAACTATCTGCAGTGGAGTAGATACACCACCGCACTATCACACACATAATACACCGACCTTTCACATTTTCAGCCATTTTCTGTCTTTTTTTTTCACAGGAACATTCTTGCCGTCTTTCATTCTGAAATAATCCCTTCTGGTATTTTCTTACTTTTTCCTTCATTACCTGCCTCTCCTTGTTCTGTCTCACTGTCTGTCAGCATCAGTCTTCTGCAGCTGAAATCCACCCCATCAATGTCAGCTGCACATCAGCGCTGACAGCGCTTTCATCTAATCTCTTTAATGTGCTCAGACTCTTCTAGTCCTCCAAGGAAGCGCAGGTGAAAATGATTTTTGCCTGCATTTGTTCATTTTGACACATAATACTTTGCTTCATTGACCACTGTAGCTACAGGCTTAAATTATCTAAAATAAATCTTTCAAAATTATATTCCCCCATTCTTTTGCAGCTTAGCACTTACATCGGTGTGTTTAACAAACCAGCCAAAGCCGTAGCTATCACTGAAGACAGCGAGGTCATATACTTGGTATATTTTGTGGGAATTCAGAGGTTTTAGCAACCTGGGAGGAGATTACAATCTACTGTTAAAAAGATACACATTTTTAGACTGATTACAGTATTTTCAAACCCAGAAATGTTCCATCAGGATTCAGTATTACTCCATCAGAACGTTATTCCTGGCAGCATGGAAAAGGCTTTGAAACAGCATTTAAAGTAATTTTCTTGGGTGTTTCTTGGATTGACTCATGACCTCAGTATTTCTAAAATACTGAGTTTGGGCCTGAAATCGAAAAACTGATGTCTGACGTCTCTAACCCTCAGTGGGCTAAAGATAAAAAAGCTGCTAAAACTACAGACAAAGGCCAGCTGACAAATCTGAAGTAAATCTTCTTCTGTGCTCCAAATGCCACATTCACATCATAAGGAATGGATGGTAGAGATGTAAACATTCCCATGATTATGATAGCATGCAAACAACTCAAGATGGTTATGTTATTGCAGAGTTGGTTGTGTGAGGGTTAAAAATACTGTACATATATACCAGTATATCCATGAATTGGCTGATGTGAGGTATGCATGTTTGGTTTTCAGGCACTTCCATATTATTAAGTGCCAAGCTGGATATACATGTATCGTAATGGTCAGAAAATACCCAGTCATAATTATGACTGGGCTGATGACGTGAATGGTATCTACAAATAGGAAACTGGTCACTACAATAACTCTGATATGACATGAATGCAGCATAATTTAGCAACAACCTACTTCTGTAAATCTGTTGGCAGTCTTGTCATATACTTGGAATATTAATTTAGAATATGTCTGATAAAAAGTTGCAGCTGGCACTGTGAATTTGTGCTCAGCTTTACAGTGACATTGTGAGCTCATAGGGTGCTGCTTAGGGAAGAAGATAAGAAAAAGGTGGTGGCAGTGAAATTTTAGGTGGGTAACTAATGGAAGGAAAAGGCTGTCTAACACATCACTCTATAATCTCCCATGGGTGTGGGTTGAGATCTGGTGACTGTGAAGGCCATAGAATATTATTCACATCATTTTCATACTCATATCAAATTATTATTCATTATGTTTTTCCATTTATTTAAAAAGGGTTTGTCTGTATGCCCCGCATTACATTCAATAGCTTTTAAACATCCAATGTTTTACATAGATTATGGTATTAAAAAAAAAAGCTGACAATAACTGTTGGACTGTGACAGGACATAATGTGCTACAGTCCCATCCACCACCCCAACTTCCACACTCTTTCTACATAAACAGCACTCTATTTCCAGCATTTTTACTGAAGTTGGCATCGGATGTTAATGTGTGCTGCAGAGTCGTCCAATATAAATATCATTCCTAGGGACACTGGGCAGAAATTCTCCAGGCTGAACAACCAGTCAGACAACTCTCTCTCATGGGCTACTGATTCAACATGTTCAGTTGGCCAGACAACCACTGATAAGGTCTGACTACAGCCAGCAGCCAGCACAGGACCCACTGCAAAAGCTACAGACACTCAGCAATGGCCCAGTCATTTTATGTCAGTTTATGTGTCAGCGTCTGATACTATCTTGTAGAAATGGCCAAATTTGACATGTTGAGTCTGTGTAATATTTCTGTAGTTACTTTACTGAGTCTTTAATATCTTTTGTCATATCTGTTTTATGAGGTCTTTTACGTGAATGATGAATGAAAATCCCTAGAAATCCTCCTGTAAGTTATCTATTTATTTATGAAAATGAAAGGAAAATTGACTCTGACTGCAGCTGCTGAAAAAATGTATATACATTCATGTTTCTCAATTAAAAACTAGTCGTTTCACATATGTCCAATAACGAGATACAAGTGTATTTAATGTAAAATTTCAATTTGAAAGAACAAACATCTACCATATATCCCTCCTGTTCACCTGTGCTGCCTTGTCTAAACAGTCCATCAGCCCTCCCAGGCATCATGGTGGTTAGTAAGCTTAATGCTTGCAGACAGACAGCACTGACTGATGAGGACACTGCCTGAGGAAGTCACACTTCATGCAGAGTACCTACATGTTTTTTGTCACTTCACTGTCAGTAGGTTGCCTTAATGAACTGTGGCAGATCCTGAAGCCTGCTGGCATCACAGGCACATGTGAGCATTGTTACTTGACAAGCATCTGTAGTGAACATGGTGCTTTATTTATCCTGGGAATGTACTGTAAACCAAGCTCAGCTGCTTGACATTCGTAACATTCTATCACAGTCACAATGGTAAAATGATGACCCATGGTGTCCCATCTCAATGCAAGAGCAGATCTAGCACCTCACCACTAGCAAAACTTTGACAAATACAAAGCTGTGTTGAGTGATTGGTTTGTTGATGTGTTCTCTAATGACCAATTTGCTTTATTCCTCCTGCTGTGGGAGAAGGTGAGATGCACCAGAGTTTAGAAACTCCTGAAAGCTAGCCATCATGTGGATGAGCCTGCATGTCCAGAAAGGGTACAGATTTTCCAGAACTAATTACAAACTTTTTAAACACATTTTTAAACTTTTGGACCAGTTGTTGAAAGGTTTAAACATAATAACATATTATGTAACATTCTGATTGAGGTGTCTTATGGAGCTTTCAAGATAAAGGCTAGCAGCCTTTATCTTACAAGAACTCTTATTCTCTAGACTACTTCTGCCACATGTGTAAAGTCTATCACAGAAAATAATTAGCTTGATATTTTGTACTTGCATTCTGTTGTCAACCCAAAACTATAATGCATACTCTTCATATCAAGAGGTATTTCTCATGTCACCTACAGTCCTTCACAACAATCTATAAAGTCACTGGGCAGCTTCTTACATCATCAGCAAGTCTAAAAAAATAAAACTGAAATGTGCTGCACCTATTGGAATTAAAGCAACAAAACTCTACATTATTTGTAAAAGCAGCTGTAATTGATGCAGTATGTAAAAAAAAATGCACTGCTGTTAAAGCTGGATCAGCAACCAGGCAAAGTGGACAACTGCCCCTAGTCACCAAATATCCAGGTTCATTGTATAGCAATTAATTTGTGGAATCTTAATTAACTGATAATTTGTTTGTTAATAATATTGTGTGGAAAACTAAAGCACCCTAAACTAAAATGAGGGCCTTCAAAGAATAAGTCTACATTTTTCTTACTGTTAACAAATCCAATGAAAAGACTCGAACCAACAATTAATAGATCTAATAACAAGAAGTCTGATATATCTTATTCCTCTGTGCCATGGAGCCCCATTGTTGTCCAGACACATCAGTGAGCCCCACCGTTGCAATGGGTGACATGTTCCTACATCACCATGAA
The DNA here is from genome assembly GCA_038419695.1 of Scomberomorus guttatus. Taxonomy (NCBI): domain Eukaryota; kingdom Metazoa; phylum Chordata; class Actinopteri; order Scombriformes; family Scombridae; genus Scomberomorus; species Scomberomorus guttatus. Next base: position 5,152,913 of record CM076464.1, read on the forward strand.
CACACAAACTGTAGTTTTGTTTTGACTCAATCCCACACACACCTTCCTGCTGTCAGAAATACTCATTAGAGCACCAAATGTGGTTTCATCAACCACTGGAAATAGTCCCCAACAAATGCACTATATCCTCCTGTTTGAATAAATTACTAACTAAGACAAATACAATACAGAAAGAGTAGGAGGAATTGTGTGGTGGGGTCAATTGGGGCCCAAAGCCCACTTCTTGCCCTAGGGGCCCTCCTATTGCATTAATTTGGCCCTACTAGTGTAAAGGATTTGTAATTACTTTTTGGAGAGCCAACTAGACATATTCCTGGAGAGTGCAATAATCATACTTTATGCTACTTACTACAAGCTTGAGATATAACTATTAATATGGCCGCCAAAGCCATTTTATTTTAGTCATCATTTTTGTTTAAAAATATGGATGGAGTGGAAATGGTTAAAAGTAATTATTTCTACAGAATGAGAAACAATACAGTACATATTTAAAATCTGGCAGTGGGCATACAATTATCTATATCTCAGTGAAGATAGGTGAATAAGGGGACTGCAGGCCATTAGAGAAATTAATCATGATAGCCAATAAAAGTCCACTACATTAGATCTAAGCTCCTCAGGGAAAGCATTATGGGCTATGAGTCTTGTAAGCTGAAACAAATCATCCTCCGCTCTTCCTCTGGCAATAGCCCGCTACCATTATGATTTAGAGTACAACTAGAAAGCAATACTCTGCTCCTTGTATATAGTACAGCTGTCCTGCCCTCCAACTCACACTTGGAGTTTCATAACCTCAAGAACAAACAATCTTTATAGTTTCCCATATAAGTAATTCATAAAGTTATTCTTTTAATTTGCACATAATTCTCCCATATGATAATTTTCCACACAATTTATGCTGTAGGTTTATTTATTATTCATCTTAAAAAACTAGAGATAGCCAACAGAATCTTGGAACATATAGAACACTTTTCTATAATACTGAATACTTTTCTTTTCATTTCGTCTGTTCTTGTGTTGTTGCTTTACTATTTTTTTGTGAAGAAGCCATAACTGGCCTCATATAACCCCACTGATGAATCAACTGAAGCTGCTATGCTGCATCTAGGATCTTGTAAATTAGGTGTTTGTAACAGTTGGCAGTTTTTAATCAAGTTGTAACTTTGTAACCAGAAATCATATGCACTTTGCCTTTTTGGACAATTTGCATGGAATACAATAATGTTTGACATATTTTCCCACAGTTCCAGACAGCCATTGCTTTCTATTAATTTACTAATGGAATAAAAATCAATTGGCACTCTGTTGAAATTTGAATTTCGAGTTATTTGAGTCGCGTAATCTATCACAGAGAACACCGAGCCTTACTTTTGTCAGTGTTACATTGTTATTATAGTTTATGCACAAATTGTTTCGGAAGGTCCAATTAAACTTTGAAAAAAATGTTTTAGACTTGATTTTCACTGTGATGAATTACACAACTCAAGCAAGTCTCAAGAGTTTGCTAATTGATTTTTTTGTACCATTTAGAAATGAACTAATTCAATTCAATCTTTGCTTTTGCTCCAAAACAAAATATTGAGGAAGAAGAGCCTTTGTTAACAAGTGTTCAGTTACACCATAAAAATGTAACAACTCAGGACAAAAAAGGCAGGCAATAAAGATAGATAATGATCATATCAAGAATAAGTACACCAACAAACATTTTTTTAAAAACATGCCCATGTGTACATTGAAAGGGTTTTTGGTTGCTGTAATTAATCCTACAGTTCAAACTGGCAGCAAAGAGATGCTCCTCATTTTGTCTAGGTTTTTATGTGTGTATTCTAAAATCCAGAGGAAGTTAATATGAAGCCGCAGCAGTCTGAGTTAGACAAATCAAGTGGGGATGATAGTTACAGTCTATTTAGTAGCAAATTGCCACTTTGTGTTACTGTCCCTCTGTCATGGCTCAGCAAGGACAGAAACACAAGGACAGAATTTCATCATAAAAAGCTTTAACTGTTGAGGATCTTGATTTGAACTCAGACTGATGATGTCTCATACTAGCTTCAGTTGTACTTTGAAATACATCTTTGCACTGAATGAGAAGAGCGGTCTTTGTTCCCCATCACTTATATTAAAATCACATTAGAGGGGGATCTGTTTGTGGCCAGTATGAACAGGAGGATCATTTAGAGCAACCAATAACCTTTTCAATGTGCATGTCAGTAGGATTTGGAGATAGACTTGAAAAAACTATGAACCTATCCTTTAACCTCTTCCACTCCCCAAGGATCCCGGTGTCTGCAGGTGACATTACTGTCTTTCAGGGGCTAGAGCAGTCTCAGTGCTAAGCCGATACTGGTATCATATAAAAATAGACAACCTAAGGAATCCATTGATACCAACCATGTCATGCTAGCTTGTCGGTAAGGGAGCTAAGAAATGCTCCAAAGTTAAATTTTGGCGAGGGAAAAACTGGCATGGCCATTTTCAAAGGGGTCCCTTGATGTCTCACCCCAAGATATCTGAATGAAAATGGGTTCTATGGGTATCCACGAGTCTCCCCTTTACAGAAATTCCCACTTCATGCTAATCCCATGCAGTTTTTGGCAAAAACCATGCAGTTTTTTGCATGCAGTATAAATGTGTTATTTTAGCGTATTCTAAAAATGGTGTATTTGAATATTTCTGAATACCGGGGTCCCTAAACAGTCTTGGAATTGCATAAATTGGGTATAACTGGAAAGCTTAGACTCTTGTGGATTCAGTGAGCCCAACCGTATTCATGTGTGATGATGTTAGTCCCCATTGTAGTGAGACCATTTTTTGAAACTTGACCTCATTGTGTAAAATGACCTATTGTGACCTCTAGGATAATCCCAGACACCTGACTCTTTACAAACACAAACAAGAGACCTACAGCATTCAGAGGATGTATGGCTTTCCCAGGTACATTGAGAATAAGGGAGTTTCTGAGCAATTTCCAGAACAAAAAGTGCTCGCTGAAAAATGCAGCTCTTACAGAAATCTCCAAATGTCAAAAGTTTTTGATACCAAATCACAGCGTGATTTTTTCTATGGTGTTCCTCAAGGTCTTGGTGTCTTAATGTGGTATTTTGAGAGGAATTTTTGACCATTTTTGTCAAATCTCGAGTGGTCAAAAATGGTTAAATTTTGCACCAAATCTGTGTAACAAATGGTATCAACCCAAAAATTGCTGCAACAACTTATGAGACACAAATGAACATGGGAATGACCATCATATACTTCCATCATAATGTTCTAAGCCCTTATACACTCTAAACTTTCAAAATTTAAATAGGCACCGAACCAAAATACAATGTTCATTACAGATTGATTACTAGAAACCTGACCTAAAACCTAAAACCTAACACACAGAACTGAACTGTATCTCACATTAATCTTCAGGCTCCCAGCTTTCAGATGATGTGGCATATACTGTTGACCTGCTATCTCCCCCTAAACATCCTCTGTCCCCCCCAAAAATAGGTCTATGGTAGGGGGGCGGTAGTGGAAGAGGTTAATGAGTTTTCTGAAACCAGAGTATCAAGCTTCAAGATCTGTTATTAATGATTCCATAAGGATGGAGCAGCATCTAAAAGCAGACTTTCCAAACTCAGTATGAATGGAATGAAGACTAATGGATCCTCAAAATGATAGACAAAATACCTTCAACTTTCTAAAGGCCCCTATGTACTGTATGATTGTAGGCAGAGCCAGATAGCTGATTTTTTTTAAAACATGAGAGCGATGCAGATGGATGCTGCCAGTTTATGATGTCTCTGCTTGCATTCTGTTTTTTTTGTTGTTGTTTTTTTTGTTTTGTTTTTTTCTATTTGTATTCCTCAAAGTTGATACTGTACTGGCTTAAACACATTTAGACCTATTAGTCGTAGTTGATGGATCCTTTCAAGAATACCAAGTGTTGTGTATGTGATTTTATATTTACCACAGATAATGCAGAAGAGTCAGTGCTGTGTATGTGTGTGTGTCATGTTGCCACAACATGACATGAAGCTATGGGGGGTAAAGATTAACCGATCCATATCTGAAAATTGACACAGTCAAAGATATATATACGCAGATACACCCACCCAAATTCTGTGTAAAATTCTATAAAAACTGATAGATGTTTCCAAGTTACCCTTTCTCTGTGTGCAACCTGCCCCTCCCCTCCTGGTTAGGAACCACATGCTCCAATCACATACCGTCTTCAAGCAAAATGCTTCCTGAAACTATTTTGACACTGAGAAAAATGTTAGACTCAACATTTTCAATGCTGCTTGAAATATTTACATAGCACTTGCAGTCTGAGAAACATGAAGCGCTATCATAAAATATGCCGGTGGCACAACAAACTTCTTTATTAATTTATGAAGATAACATGTGTGCTGACTGTAAAGTTACCTGCCAGAGCAGTCACCCACAGCAAGTAATGCTGACATTAGCAGCTAACGTAACTTTCAAAGCAAACTTGCCCAGAACTCCACCTGGTTGAAGGCAATAATTGAAGTCATACTGTAAGTTGTTTTAGATGGATGACACTGACCCAAGGCCAAAGTAAAAAAAATACTCAGTGTGCAGCATTTTAGTGGAAATTCAACCTCTTTGGGTACTGGCTAAAAAGTTACTTAGTGTATTGCTGTCCATATTTACTGTTGTTGGTGTGACTGTAGACTTAAATCAATAAATACACAATAAGGGTATTTATTGATTTAAAAAAAGCATTTGATACTATAGATCATACCATCTTAATTTCTAAATCACATACACACGATGTGAGAGGAGTAGTTCTGGTTAAACTGGTTAAGCAGCTATTTAGATAACAGACAATATTTACAGTTTTCTGGTAAAACATCTGAGTGTATGAAGATTGAATGTGGAGTCCCACAAGGCTGAAATATGTGAAGTGTTAAAGATATTGCAGTTTGTTTTGTTTGCAGATGACACTTTTTTTAGTTCAGGAGATGAATTAAAAGCTTAAGCAGAAAGCACTGTAAATGAAAAGGTCAAACTTAAAAGATGGTTTGATGAAAATAAGTTATCAGTTTGAACAAAACTAAGCATTTTGCTAATCAAAAAAAGGACAAAAAAGTTATTGAGTATTGAGTAGTATTGAGAGTATTTGAACTTAGATTTTTGGGTATAATAATGGATGAGACACTGACATGTAAATCTCATATACCACATGTAAAAACAAAAGTGTCTAAGAATATTTTTGTTTTGAATGTTTGAATATTGTTGTTTTGAAGATTACAAGGCAATACAAATTCTGTACTGTTATTTTGCCATATTTTAGTCACTGTGTGGAAGTGTGGGGCAACATGTACATGAGCAGAATAAAGCCATTGTTTATATTACAGAAAAGAGCAGTAAGAATTATTCATGAGTGCATTCAAGAGAACACACCAACAGACTGTTTATTAAGTCAGGATTAATGAAACTCAAAGATTTAGTTGAGTTACAGACATTATTAGTTATGTACATAGCAAACAGAAAAATATTACCGGAAAATGTACAAAAATTAAAGTTTGTTTTTGGTTCAGAGGACGAGGACCACAGAAGGAAATTTCATTTTAGCATCAGTATGCACAGAATACTTTAAAGCAGATGTGTATTCCAGTGGCTGGCATCAAACTGTGGAATTCTCTACAGAATGATTGAAAGGGTTGTATAAATATCTTTCAGTTCAAGAAAAAATATAAAGAAAGAATAATTAGACTATATGCAGTTGTCAGTTAATGGGTTTCCTTAGTTGATGGTGAACTATTGTGTATGGCTTTTGATTCTTTTTTACTGTAAGTATTGGTTGTTAAATAACTGTAATTGACAGAGCATCTATTTCTATTGTTTAATTATGTTTTGAGTAAAGGACAGGCTAAATAAGATTTTCTTTTTTCTTTTTTGATCACGAAATGTGTAAAATGAGTTGTGTTTTGATTGTGCTTGTTTTGTATTTCTTTTTTGGATCTGTGTATTACCATGATCTGAACAAATAAATAATGAATGAATGAATGAAAATAAAACTAAGAAATAAGAAATACCCAACTCCTTTTGAAAACGTAAAAATATCAAATCCTATTGAATCTAAGCTGAATCAATATTACTGTAAATCCCATCTGAATGGCACATTTACTGTTTTGTTTTTGTGCCGGATAGTATCTATTATGTATCTAGATACATAATTAATTGTCTTCTTCCAGACTCAGTGGACATGTGCAAAAGCATAACCAATGAAAGTTGTGTAAATTAGGGCTGCAACTAACGATTATTTTTGATTCAATCTGCCAAAACTAATAGCAGCAAATCCTCACAAATGACAAGCTTTAATAGTTATTTTTCTCTTGATCGACTAATTGATTATTCAACTATGAATAAACAAAAATACATCCCAGTGTTATAAAGGACAGCACGGAGTGACAGAGCATGTGAAGGGCTTCAACTTGGCAACGTTTCCAACCATGGAGGCGTATTCCAAGGGAGCCGACATCAAAGGCATCATCTGTAGGCATTTCAAGAAGCCTCTTATTCAATTTGAGAAGTGCTTCTCTGAGTCTGACAACTGCTGTTGTGACACCAAATGGATTCTGTTTCCTTTTGGTGACAGTGTAACAGAGGGTTCAAGACTAACAGTGACAGCAAAGGATCCGTTGATTGAATTATCTGCTGCCGCTGTTGGAAAAAGGCAGATATGAGATCCGGCCGTCCTTGTCTAGTGGTGGATCGGCTGCTGGGCAGCTACCAGGGCTGACATCGAAAGCAATAAAGTGCTGTGTTTACGACCACGTATCTGTGACAGTGGATTCTCCACCCTCGTGTGCAAGAGTAACAAATATAATGCTGTGCTTTGGCTTCAAAACGAGTCTGTGACCAATTTACAAGAATAGATGTGTGTCTGTAGCTCAGGATGTTCAGATTTCCCACTAGCAGGAGAGAAAGAGCATTTTTAAATATTTAATTTTTCTATTAATGAAAACAATGGAGGTCCACGGTTAGATTTGAGCCTGTGTAGAGGCTGAAAACACCACTGTAAAAATGATATTCTGAATGAACACAAGCATCAGATCAGGCAGCAGCAGGTCATATTTTCAGTGTAATCCCACTGCAATATCAGCAATAAAATATATAAGACAGAGCTTGTGCATTTTGATCAACATGAAGTAAAATAGTCAGTGTATATAAACTCATTTCCACAGTGTTAAAGTCACAGCCAACCTTAACACCTCCATCATTACACATGTATTATAATCTGCCTCTGCTATCAAACAGCAAGGATAAACCATCTCCCTAATCCATGTTTAATTTCCTGCCCCACTGTGATATATATAAGCCCTTTTTCTGCCATCACTGGTCATTATCTGCTGCTGATTAAAGCACCAAAAGGAATATGGTGGATTATGGGGAAGCTGTTTGTAAATATATTGCCTGCAGTGAATGTATAGACATGTGAGAGCAGCAGTGATTGATGTGCATGCATTTATGTGTGTTTAAAGTAATAATTTGTCATATTTTCACCCCGATAAATGCCCATGTTGGTTCCTATTGTCACTAGTTGATGTTACAGCTTCACCTGTGCCCAAAAGCTTTTATATTTGATGTTTTAAACTTATCTTTTGCAATGACATTGGTTTTTGATGAAACATAAACTGGTTCAGTCATAATTCACCATCAAAGTCACATCAACCAAAGCTGTGTCCCAATTCTACTCTAAATACTGTATACAGTATGTAATAAATACTAGTTGTGCTACTGTACCTTTCATACAGGTTAGTGCAATTCAAAAAGCTTCACGAATGACTGACTGAGTTGAGTATAAGACAATAAATGTAAGGAGTAAAACAATTTAAGACAAATGTTATGAACATGTAATAATAAAACCACTAACATAAAAATAGAAAAAAACAGTAAAATAGATAAAAGACAATAACAAATAAAAAAGGAGTAAAACATTTTAAAACAATAAAATTAATGATGATTAAATAAAACAAATAATGAGGTTTAGAGATATCAACACTTCAAACTGCTCACAGTTCTTCAGGCAAACTGTTCCAGCTGCCTGGAGCATAGAAGCTAAAAGCTGCTTCACCAAACATTTTTGTCCTGCACTTTGCAACAACTAAAAGACTTGTGCCAGAGGACCTGAGAGGTTGTACTGATTCATACATTACAAGCATGTCAGATGAGTAGGCTGGCGCAAGACCATGAAGTGCTTTAAAAACAAGTAAAATCATTTTAAAATCAATACGAAAAACTGACAGGCAACTGGCATAAGGACTTTAAATAGGAGAGTATTACAATAGTCCAGCCTGCTGGATATAAAAGCGTGCGTTAGTCTCTCTGTGTTGCTCAGAGTGAGAAATGGCCACACTTAAGCAATATTTTTGAGATGATAAAAAGCAGATATGGTGACATACCCCACAGGAGCCCTACAGTTTAGTTATTCAGTTAGCACTGTACACACAGGCCCCGTGCGTTGGAGGTAGAGCTGGTCATCCATTAATTGTGTCCTGGAGCAAGACACTGAATCCCAATTGCTCCAAATGGTCAGCATGGTAACTCATTTCTACTGGTTTTTGTGTCTGTGTGTGTGTGTGTGCGTATGAATGGGTGAATGAGAGGGAAATTGTAAAGCACTTTGGATAAAAGCACTGTATAAATGCAGTCCATTCACCATTATCACCATCAGGCTCGGAGAATCATTAAGGATCCCAACCACCTGGATAACAGCCTTTTCTTCCTGCTGCGGTTACTGGATACACCAGACCAGCACTGAGAGGCTCAGGAAGAGCTTCTACCCTCAGACCACTAGGATCCTAAATGAGGCATATATATATATATATACACACACACACACATATATATATATATATATATATATATATATAGAGAGAGAGAGAGAGAGAGAGAGAGATGCAGGCTGAACATGTTTTACTCTAAATTTTAAAAAGAATTGTTTAGCTGAAAAATGTATTTGGCATGGATAGATTAAATCATGGTAGCCAAACGGGTCACATGGGATACTGTATATTAGATAGCGAGACGCCTCTTTGGACCAGGGGAAGAATAATATAAAAGAAATATGTTGAGTACAAAGTGGACAGTCCTGTCAGTGCTTTGGAGGCTGATCAAATTGAGTTGGATGCTCATAGCAGAAGTGTAAACAGCAGTGGTGATGGTGCATTGCAACATTCGCTGTGTCAGTTAAAGCATATAATCTTTTATTGCAGATTTGAACAAATATAATACTTGTGATCATGCTTTTTTTTTTCCTGAAACATAAGGACACTACTATCATACCAATAAAGCAGTAGTCCAGCATTGAAAAAGTCTGTTCTTGGCTTAAAAACCTCAGTGGATTTGGAGTTTAGCGTTGCAATGAATCGTTTTGCCAGAACAGATCTGTGTACATGTGAGCCCCAAAATGGTAGTTTCAAATGAGCCACTAAGCTAACTAGCCACTAGCTCTCTTTCTCTCTTCGTGGGAAGGAAGCATTGACAGCTTGCTTCAATGAAACATCAAGTCCCTGTTTTGTGAGTCTACTCTGTTCATGTCATACAGTCTGGCCGATATACAGAGCTGCGAAGATTCACATGGGACAGTAAATGAGAATTTGTTTTGCACGGATGTATGAATCTTTTCCAGATATTTCCCCAGAGGCTTCCCGTATCCTTATTGCATCACACCTCCCATATGTTTTTTCCATCTGCCCGTCCCTTCATCCCCCTTCTCCATCATCTTATTCCTCCACAGGAGATGAATGGACTCAACATGGCTGAAGACCTGACTCCAACAACCAAGCCATTTAAAGTTCCACATCAGGGTTTGCTGGCATGTTGGTAAGGAGAATTCAGAGGAGGTGTGACGTGCAAAATGACTAATAGAAAGCCTATTTGACCTCATTCATGATCTGAATGTGTGCATGTCTTTCTATATAAGCTGTACTTATATAACATATTTAACAACATTTAAATCTGGCAATGTTGCAGACCAGAAATCCAGGATTTTCAGGGCTGAAAGAGTGCCATATTTCCTTTAAAATGATACTAAATTAAAAATATGAAAATCCAAACACAGTTAACATCCTTTTAAAGAGTAAATATCTTCTTTGTGACCTTCAAAACTCAAAAAGCATTATGTTTGTTTTGCGTGACAGCCCAATGAGACATTCCAGAAAAGTAGTGAGGCGAAAAAAAACCCCAGTCCCCCCATTCATTTGAATGGGGGATCCAGAGTCAACTTTTGGAGAAACACAACCCGACGTCACGCTACAGTGGCCAATCACAGCTGGCGATCAGACTGATCAGAGCTGTAAAACCTTGCCATGACGGAGTACAAAGATGTTACTAGAAGGAGAGGAGGACATCTCTTTGTTTGGTAAAAGAAAGAGAGAGAGAGAGAGAGTTGAGATCACCAGCGAGTGAGAGAGAGAGAGCAGCTGTGATCGAGCGAGCTGGCGAGTGAATGGAGAGGGAGCTCTGGCGGCAAGAAAGCCAGTGAATCAGATCAATAAAACGTTATTTTCTGATTGTTTCACAGCGATTATGTTCTAGAACACAAACACACCCACACACCTCCACTCAACCCTGCGGCGATGCACCGCAACACCTGTTTTGGTCTCACTATGGCCTAAGGCATCTGGATCAGATTTATCAATATGGAGAACTACAGCCGTGGCATCAATATATTGCAGTCGGCTGACAGAGCTCCGTCTGTCATTCCTTCTGACACCAGAACAGTCAATCATATTCCATAACACTCACTCCACCGCCATCACAAGAGGATAAATGCCCTCTAACTAGAAATCCTTGGCATAACCTTTTTCCAGTGTTGCCTTTCTCCATTATTCACTGTTCACCATTCATTAAGCAATTCATCAATAATTAACTATGAAAATAAACTAACTGACTAACTGATTACTGACTAACTGTTAAACTAACAAGTATTGTCCAAAGCCTGGAATATTTTATTCCTCTGTGACATTGAGCTCCATTGTTGTCAGTTAGCCACGGTTGCACTGGGTGTTCCTTCATTACCATGAACACACACACTGTAGTTTATTTTGATTCAATCACACATACTACAGCATAGCACCAAATGTGGACTAATCCGCCGCTGAAAATAGTCCCCAACAAATGCAAATTACACCTGTTTGAGTAATGTTTGCTAAAAAATACAGTGACCAGCTGTTTTAGTAAATTACTAAACCTTTTTTTTTTAAAATAAAATGTGACTTTTTTTTTAAAGAGTAATATTTTCAAGAGGACCTAATTGGCACAACACTTACAGTAACAAAGATAGGGGAGGAAAGTCAAAAAATATTGAGAGACAAATTAACACATTGTTGATTTTGGTATTTTTACAGGATTTAATGACATCAAGAAGAAAAACAGAATTATGTCTATGATTTTACATTCAAGATCAGTTCATTTATTAGTAGTATTTGGCATATGAAAAGTTCTTGGCTTGAGTTTGGAGACATTTCTAACAGAGGGCTTGCATTACAAACTGGTGGCAAGGCATTCTCTATTCAGTATAGTGTGCTATATTTACTGTGTGCATTTACTGTAAATCTATCCACTATATAGTGCCCTCAAAAATTCCACAATGGAATCAAAAAAGTAGTGTCCATTGCATGATCCCACAATGCAATGTGTCACATTTTGTAGATGCAAAAATTAGAGTTGTGTGACTCCACAGATGAGAACAATGATGCAAAATGATTAGTGAGTGTCTGAAATCTCGATTTTCTACTCACTATTGACTAAACTGTTGAGTATCTATTATATAGGGAGCAGTGAATGAGTGAACAAAGGAGTGATTTCGGACATGCAGGGAGGGTCTAACCAAAAGAGAGGTGTATTATGGGAAGTGTAGGATCCAGTGGTTTTGGATCTTAAACTATACTAAGGACTAAAAGTCTTCTCCTATCGTCCTTTAATTTTGACTATGCTTTTTTAAATACTGTACATGTGCAAAGAATTACTTCATAGTGACTGGCTGATATTGGTGGTGTAATGACTTATAGATGTTAAACTCTGTAAAAAAGAATGTATATATGTGTGTGTGTGTGTGTATATATATATATAGCTTAAAAACAGATGATCAGGATGTGACAATGACAATGGTGCAATACCACACAAGGCCATGGCATTAGTGACACAATGCAGTAATGCAGCAGCTTTCAGTGATTTCAAAAGACGCATTCCTTCAATGACTGATGACTGTACCGGAGCCTGACAGTCAGTCCACTAGTCTAAAATGAAAGCAGCAGGCTCTTTGTGTCTGTGCATGCTCAAACAGAACAGTAGCTCTCCTGTGGCGAACTCATGTTCACCGCAAACCATTTGGAAACTATTACAATCATTACAGACGTGTGTGTGCTTAGTGGGGCAACGGGGCTGATGAGAGCAGTTACCGGGACGACGCCTGGCGCATCATATTGACTCCTAGTGCAGTTATCTCAGTGAGTGTCGGTGGAGGCTGCACACACTACAGTCAGGCAGTGATGGAGAGGCGGGGAAGCAGACACTAAGGTCACTCTGAGAGCACAGCGGCCAATGGATTTTATGCTTCCTTGCTGTTACACCCACTGGATTTATAAACTCACTTGTTAAGAGAGGTAAAGCTTGCTGTGGTTTGAGTGCATTCTGGTCAAAGTGCGCTGGTTGATGTTTTATGTAATAGTCGTTTGTATTCTGACCGCAGGCCTCAGCTGATCCCTGGTTTGGTTGCTGGGCAGCCTCACATCATGTCCTCTTACCTTTTTTTTTAATTCATCTCACTTTTACAGAAACATCACAGAGCCTTTTAACATGTCCCAGGTCAGATAAATCCAGGTTTGAATCCAGCAGCAGCCTAGCCATTCATGCACTCCAGGCGGTATTTGAGGAATAAAATGCAATATGAATTTTTAAACAGCACACATCTGCGCCGAGTCTCTGGCATCATCTCTGATTCTTTGTGCCTTTTCTTGATCCAGAAACGAAATTCATACCGTGAAGGTGTAGCCTCTCTATACTCCAGATATGCAAAAATTGTTTTCCTGCACAAAAAAGCATTAATTTGATTCCAAGCTGTTTTTATTTTTGATGTATTTATACTGAAACTAGACTAGAATATAAATACAGGAGTTCACACTCACCAAGCAGTGGCTGAAAGGATCAGGATAGTTACCTTCACAGATATAACTCAGCTTTTCTCCTTTTTTCCCCTTATATCCAAACATAATCCCACACCAAATAGAATTACCAGTGGACAGGGTTGTAAAGATTTACTCAATAAATTGATCTTATGGCAAACAACAGAGGCCGGATTAGCTGGATAAAAAAGAGAGATCAAACCCCGAGAAGAATTGAATCCACCTCTTCAGAATAAGAGGGATTTAGGGTTTTATTGGTTTTTAATGTGTTTTTAAATTGAAATACATGGAAATGAGGCTCTTTGTCCACCATGTGTGACGTACGAGAGTACCCAGGAGGCTGTGTTCTTTCTATGCTTTCTGATTCTATGATGGAGGTCAAAGCAGCAAAGCAAAATTTCACAGCCTGAGGATATACTTATTTTGTGTTGGTGTATTTATTACCTCCACCAGTAAAGTGCATTATGTTTTCACTGCTAACTTTTATTTATGGTATCACCAGAGTAGCCACAGATTTGACTGATAGAAAGTCTGCAGAAAGGCCTGAGAGTCAACTGAACTGAACTGGTGTGATCTGGATCTACGATCTCCATCATTAGATCATTTTTGGTCATAACTATTCAGTTTATTATCAACAGCACTGCTCTCTCGTGCTATTTTGACAGAAAATCAAACCCAAATTATAACCAAACACATCGCCAGGCTGTCACTTGCTGCTACTCCTGCTGCTATTCATATAGCATTTCATAAGCCCCTACTTCACTTCACCCCAGCATCCACCTGCAGGCTCTAAATCTGCATTCCATAGGGGAGAAGTTATTACCGTCACTCCCCACTCCCAGCTGTGCTGAGCTTGGTATTTCCTTTTGGGGAGTGATGAGGTGGCAAACGTCAATGCTATACATACAAACATTTATTTTTTAAGTGGAGATGTGATGAGGTCAACTGTACTGAATCCAACATTAGTTATCCATAAGTATTAAGAGATAAGCAGCAGAGTATTCTGTGTTTTGAAAAATGGGGATAAATATAGAGAGTATAGAATTTGGGTTAAGATGAAATATTGTATTAAGTGTTAGTTTAGTTTGGTTGTGACTTTGAATGTTTTCTATTACAGCCATTTATCTGAAATTTCCTTTGGGATTTCCTCTTGGAAACTTAAAAATAGTGTAAGTTTTTTTTTTTTTAAATAATAGTAATGTTTTGTACTTATGCTGCATTCACCCACTTTAGGCAGAATGGGACAACTTCCTGTTATTCTAACTTGGGAGTGTTCACTCATCATTCTGAAACAGTCCCACTCCCTCCCCACTGTTAGCCATGGAGTCACACCGTTTAAAATGCTAAAATCTGGCAAGTGATAAAATGCTGATACTCCATGTATAAGAAACATGTTCACTGGCAAGACATTTCAGTTATTTTTGTACAATATCTAAAGCAGGATTTAACTATTCATGGTTATGTTTTATTTGTGTACTTGTTTACTTAATTAATTAATTAATTAACATTGAACTGAAACCATGATCTTTCCCTTCCCTTAACCAAATGCATTTCTTTTCTGAGCCTAACCACATGGGACTCATGATGCTAACCCCAGCCTCCAATTTCAAAGTTGTGCACCCAACAGAACATAATCCAGGCAGCATTTAAGTCCCCCCAAAACGTAACTGGCAGAACAAATGAAGTCCTCAAGGACAACTGATTTAAATATTGACCAACATTAAACAAATATGGCTTTGTTGTGACATTTCAGTAACAAGCATATGTAGACTTTGACATGGCTTTTTAAATGGCAGATGTTCCTAAAGCCCTCCACCAAACTGCTTCCCATGTTACTCCATCTCAGATCCATAAAATTATTGTGTGAAAGAGTGAGCATAATTTTGTGCATTAGTGTCTTTTGAGAGCTATATTTTAATTTTTACCTAATAATTCAATATGCCAAAAACAGATAGAAGGCTCGCACCAGAATATTAGACATCAATACATATTTACTGTATGTGTAATCACGGCCCACACTGCTTCAGTAGTAAAAAACTGCAGCCAACATACCATATAGAGTAATGACCTGGTGCTTCCACAGCAATCTGCTCATGTTTTGTAACAGCAAATGCTTAGCTCACACTCCTGCTCGTGTATCACTCTCCTCTCTTGTGTATCTTTACTCTTTGACTTGAATCAACAACATCACAAGTAAAGCAAATCCCGTCAGCAATGTAACTCCTCTTTGCCGTGGAGGTGTGAATATTTTGTTTCTGCCCGTCTGTTTGTGCATAATTATGAAACTGGCAGCGTGTCACTTATAATCTGAGAGGAGAATCATTTACCACTTGTTGTGGAAGCTGAAGCCAAACAACAGCATCCTCTATTGACATGTTTGTTTTTTCTTTCTTCAAACCACGTCCAGTGTAGTCTGACAGAATTTTATGAGATGAGCACAAACACTGTAGCAATAGTTACATTATATTACATGCAGTTTTTTGTTTGTTTCAGT
The DNA here is from genome assembly GCA_038419695.1 of Scomberomorus guttatus. Classification (NCBI taxonomy): domain Eukaryota; kingdom Metazoa; phylum Chordata; class Actinopteri; order Scombriformes; family Scombridae; genus Scomberomorus; species Scomberomorus guttatus. The sequence goes on from CM076464.1 coordinate 5,168,552, forward strand.
CTATTTTCTATAAATCACATTAACATAATTCCTAATGGCATTTTCTGCTTGCATATGGGGAATGACCTGGGCTCTGTTTTCCAAAAGAATCTTATAATAAGATTAAGATAATGGTAAAATTTAGCTTTTCCCAAAGCATTGTAATGTTAAGACACTCTTGGAAATATTCTGAATTAATGAAGTACCTCTGACCTGCTGTAGAAGGGGAACTTGCATAAGAATGTGCAGGAGAAAACATGTTTTATTGCAGTTTTGTTATTGGTTTTGCTCATACCTCTTTCATGACCCCACTGATACTCTCTTAAGTGACATTTGATATAAAATGACACACGCACAACCAACTGAACAACTGATTTCTGCAAAAGTTGGCATGTTGTTGGCATGACGTACATATTCATGAAACTTACAAGAACCATCACTGCTTCATTTCAGGTTTAACATGCGCTTACGAGTAACATATACATCCAGCAGCAGCTAAATCATGTAAAGTGTATTTTCTTAAATTTACTTCCACCCAATAACATGAATTATAAAGGGCACCAATAAAATATTCCAAAAGATTCTAAATATAAAAGATTTCTTTGTGTTTTTTGCAACATTTACGCTTTGTGGTTTATGTATTTGTAAAATATAACATGGCTTAAATATGTCAGGTTACTGTACTTTCAAGTGTATTCAGCATTCTGCTCAGCACCACAGACAGTCGAGCTTAGAGGGAAACTTCAGCATTTTTCAACCTGGACCCTATTTTCCCATTCGTCTAAGTGACTAATGGGGACAACAATTTTTGAAATTGGTCCAGTATTGAGCGAGAGCGCTTCAGCCTGCAGCCGCGAAACGGGCTGCAATGTAATCCTTTGTGGCAATAGCGCCCCGTCAATGTACGTCCAGTTAAAGTGCTTGTTTTTGCCACTGACAGGCTCAGATTGTTATTATAAGTGTCTGACAACATTATGGAAAGACCCAAACAGAGAAATAAAAGGTTTTTATTTACCTTTCACTTGGTCTGTTGCTGTGTCTAACCAAGTCTCACTCAAGGAGAAGTCTCGCTCTGAAATCTCACGAGAGTTGAGTCGTTGTTGAAATCAGCTAAATATTCAGCCATGACTTTGAAAATCTTTTAGACAACACTAAGCTACACTTTCTGTACTCCAACACAACAAACTCCTCCCAGCACTCCTCTCTCCATCTCTGTCATGGCTGAATATTTAGCAACAACTCAACTCTCGCAAGATTTAAAAAGCGAGACTTCTCCTTGAGCGAGACTTGGTTAGACACAATAACAAACAGACTGGATCAGGTGAAATGTAAAGAAAAACATTTTATTTCTCTTTATAGTCCTTTCCATAACGTTGTCAGACACTTATAAAAACAATCTGAGCCTGTCAGTGGCAAAAACTGTTGTCCCCATTATTCACATAGACACAAAATGATGGGAAAATAGGGTCCAGGTTGAAAAATACCTAAGTTTCCCTTTAAGCAGCTCTTAATAGCGTGCACATGCACCCGCTTTCAAGCACTGCTTTGGAAAATGTGTGTAAAATATTAAGAGCCTTGGCTGAATCACTCTTAGAAAACGTTCTTGGACCTTGGTCAAGCAAAGAAGGACATTTTGTTCCCATTTTTATTTGAATAATTTTTAGAGATTATAACACCATCTGAGGCATGCAAACAATATTGCTCATTTGTGATTTGTTGCTTCATGTTGCTTTGCATGGCGACACTAAGTGAATGTTATTATTATTATTATTATTATTATTATTATTAATATTATTGCTTCAGTGCTTTACTGCCTCCTGTTGTGTTGAGTTTGTTACTTTTCTTACTGTCCAATGTTTGTATTCCTTAACTCGTCTCTTCATTGTTTTTTTTGTTTGTTTTTTTAGAATATCTTGACAAACGACTACAGTATAAAACTTGCCGGTATTAGCTAACACTGATACACCAGTGTTATTAATGTGCGTTGTCCTTATGAATAAATAAATGAAATCAAATAAGTATACTCTTACTTTCCATGCATGGATCTTACATTTTCATACATATTTGCATTTGGAGACAATGCTGTCATTCCCTTAAATTTCCTGGAGACCAGCTAGTTCCCAAGCAGCATTTCTCACACAGCCTTGACTCTGTTCCCATTCAAACTGCAACACTGCAGGACAAACACAGAGCGGCTTTCATTTCAAACAGCCTTCCACGATAAGAAATGTGGGTAACAATGCGATGTCTGCATCAATAGACCACTTCAGCCCAACATCCAAGAGTCACGTGGGATCAAACCCACATCAAAGCCTGGCCGATGCCACTATGAGAGCTGAGCAACAATGGAACAATAATTAAAGCCACATGGATATCCAACCACCCCACTGTCACACACATACTGTATCTCTCTCCCTCTTTGTCACAGAAATAGAAAGAGCTGCGTTTGATGTATGTCATGACAATACACCAACCCTTCCAAATCTTGACATGCAGGTACCTGCCATACAATATGTAAGCAGTCATTTCCACCCATTTAAATGCAGTAAACATATTTAGACGCTCTCATCCACTAAGCAGCAGATCATTATTTGGACGAGGGAAGCTGTCATAACCAGCAGTAATGCAACAGCAATACATAACAAAATGCCAAAGCGGTTTCAAATGCACTGTTTAATGAGGCAGTCTACAAGAATATGCTTTTGCTGTATCCATTCATGAATAGTCAGGCACATTTACTTCATTTATCATGTAATTAATATCCAGAACGAGCTTATTCTTTTCTTTTTCTTTTTTTTTTTTGCCACAGTACTCCTTGATAAATGTTCTTTTTTTTCTTTCTTAATGGGTTTAACCACTGCTCTCTGCTCAGTGTGTGGAGGGATTACTTTAACTGTTTGAAGGAAAGAAAGGACATTTAAACCCAAAACATCGAATCATCAAATGTGAAAAATTTAAGATGCACGTCAAAATTTAAAAGAGTCTGTGGATATTAAATGCCTAAATAGTGATTTTTTTTTTGTTGAAATGTGTCTCCGGCGTGTAGATGAACATGTAACTGTGGTTACCTGTCATATGAGGTTATTTTAACGTTCAGATCAGTTTAAAATGAAGGAATTTAGAGAAACTAGCTGCGCATTAACTTTTTAATCACTTCGAGGCAGCAGCTTAAGTCATTTGAAGGTCATGACACGTCGTCCCTTGTAAGAAAATAGGTCAATAACAAGAAAAAGTTCTACCATGGCTGCTACACCTGAAGCACGCTGATGACACAAGGCGCTTGTGCGTAATAGCGCGGGCACATGTTGGATGCACTTATTCCCTTTATGTGCTTAAGTGGGTGTGCTTAAAACATAACTCGCACAGCTAAAAAAAGGGGGGGAAAGGTCACTTGTACCTCTTCAGCATCGATGTCCTCCTCGCTGTCAGTGGGTTCCGGCGCTTTCACGAACCACCACTGGATCTCCAAATACACCGACGCGGTTACGCTCTGGAACGCACACGCCATTTCTATGTTTTGTCCCTCTTTAACCGTCATGTTGGAGGGCAGATCCGTGAAGCGACCTGCAGATGAGAGAAGGAGGAGGCGGAGGGAGGGGGGTGATAATGATAGAGAGAGAGAGAGAAGGAATTGGGGACATTTGTGTGATTTGTGCACGCAAATAAATACCCATGAATCCATCGCACAGTGTATGCTCTGCTTTTGGCTGCGGTGATGAATGTGGATGAATATGACGCGGTCACAGCAGCTGTGTTATTGGAACCAAGCGCTTGACAAAGGTGCGTTCTTGTTTTAATTGAAGGAGATGACGCGTCTTCATCGGGCATTTACATAACGTACAGTCGCACCATGGGTACATTATTTAGACAGTTAATTACACGCAGATTGAGGTTTTTTTTTCAATTTTCCACTCTATGTTTCGTGTCGTTATGTGTCCGGTGACGTGCTATTTGTAGCCGCGATTAAATACTGCATAAACTTGACTATAGCGGGATGGGAACAAACACAGGGAATCATATGGGGAATAAACACAAGAAATGATAAAGGAGTTTGGTTTGAGGGAGGCTTAAAGAAGAATACAGCCTAAAGGAGAGTGGTGGCGACAATAGAAAAAAAAAGAGTCAGGATATCTGATGTGCATGCAAACTTTCAAACCAAAACCATCATTTAAAATTCTTTTTAAGAAACTAATTCTGTGGTCAGACTATTTAAAGGCTTTTGCGCGTTTTTCCGTCGTCAATCAGTAATTTGCAGAAGAGCACAGAGGCTTTTGTAAAGTGTGAATCTCACATGAAGCAGGGCAGACAGGCTGTGGACCGTCGCTTTCAGGACCGTGGACAGCCGCATACAGCAGCTGTCCGTGGTGCTGAAATCACCCGCGGATCACTGACTTTTCATAGGAAGCGGCTCTTAAAAAGAAGTTTGGTTTCTTTAACCGTCAGCCAATTTCCTGGAATGAACAGAAAATGGAAAACAGTCGCCCTATATCATCCACACGATGTGAAAGGACTTGATTTCAAACAATCACCAGTTGCATTTTTTTTCGTCATCACGGGCGAAAAAAAACCCGCAGCCTTCCTCATATTTCATCGTGATGTTGCTTTCCCCTTTCTGAGGCTTATTCACAATCCATCTCACTTAAAACATTTCCTGTTTTCCTCCAAGAGCCCTTTGCCTTTTCAGAAAGGCTGCGCACTTTTAACACTTTCTCCGACCGTGCAGCTTCCACCATGCAGGGCAGCGAGCCCGACACGATGACACACTGAGATGGACTGTTTGGTGAGAAAATATGTAATCCAAGTCTTACCTTCAAAAGAGAATCCGAATTGCACACAAAAACTAGCTAAGAAAACAAATCCAACAGTATCATGAGAGGTCCACATCATTCCAATATAGAAGGGGAGATTTTTTTACATCAGCCGAAGGGTGGAAAAAGACGAATCTTTCCAAAAAAAAATAGCCTACACACCAGCAAAATCAAACAGTTGCTGGGCGAGTGTGTTTAAACGGAGATTGTAGAAGGTGGAACATGCTGCAAAACTACAGCTTGTCGTTGCTGAAGTTCTTTTTTCCCCCTCCTCTGTGTCTCTGCAGGAGAGAATGTCGACTGCTTGGCTGTACTGAAGTCTGTAAAATAACCGGGCTGCGGTCTTCGTCTGCGCTACCGGAGAGACGTCAGTCTAGTGGATCACTGTGGCATCCACACACTCTACACCTCTGCAAATCTAGTCCTCATCCGGCTCCTTACTGTCACCTTGACCGCTTGATTTAAAAATGCGCCGCACACTTCGGCGTCGAACGCAAATAGCTGCATCTTTATGAGGGAATTTTATTGTAAAATGTTTTGTATAGTGAGCGCCAAATGATGTGGAGTTTTCTGTTTCTTGTGCTGGACTTTTTAAATGACAGATGCTTTATAGGGCCTCCACCGAACCTGTTTATTAACAAATCAGAAACGAGTAGAATAGAAAACTTCCGTCCCTGAAAGCAATACAATAATCGAGCAATTCCATATCATAAAGAAGCGTGCGTGTTTGGTGTGGGTGTGCCCATCCCTGCTGAGTGCTTATGCAGTCACGGGATACTCTGACAGCCAGTCTAAGAGGCTATAAAGCAATATTGTAACATTAGATAGGAGCAAACAGGGAGGGGGGTGGGGGTTGAACCAGCGACCCTGCAAGTGCAGGGCAAGCACAGCTGTCCTGAGTCATTAAGATAGAAGAGATCCTGCTGGAATATTATTACTCTCATGGGCAGACTAAGAACACTCTGCCCTTTGTTTCAATAGGCACAAATTGTGCCACTCCTAATACTTGCTCTTAATTGATTCTGAGACCAATCAGGGATCACCCTTTTGGGACAAGCACTTTTCTCTCCCTTCAACAAAAGTGTCTGTTGGCAGAGGTATTAAAGTGACAGGTGTAAAGTCAGCTGGATAATCACTGCTCCCTGTTGTCATGCGGTTCACAGCAGACCCACAGCAGTACTTTACAATACACCTGGTAACACTTACTGTAAATAATACATGATTTTATTGGTCAAAATGAAATGTTAAATTTAATCTTGACGCTGGAGGTTGAGGTGTTTAGGAAGATTCCAAGAAATTGACTTTCAGGCTCCTGGACAACAGCTGCTCCACAGATATTCCAGTAATGGCTGATTGGTCACTTTTCATTGGAGGAGCCTTTTAAAAGATTTTGACATTGCTTCTTTAATAATCACCTATTTTCTGAAATATGAAAGAAAAGACTTTGAAAATTAAGCAACAAATGGCAACTTTTACTTTTAGCTACAAGGAAAATGCATTTATTAATGCTGTGTCTATAATCAGACAAAGCAATTCATGCTGTTATAAAAAATAAAAAAAAATAAATGTTAAAAAATTAAAGTAATGATTTACACTAAAAGTTTAATCAACATAATTCTGCTCATCTCATTTTTCAAGTAAAAACAAACCTTTTTACTAGAGTTGGTCTATTTATTTAAACTGTAACAGACCACTTCCTTTTTTTAGATGTGATCACATAGTGTGATACTGTATTCCACATTATCATGAAAGCAATTTGCAAGCGTTGCTTACATGTACATTACAATGGTGCCAGTGTCCAGTTTCACAAATAATTGTCACTCACAATTTGCAGATAAATTTGCAAGTCCTACAGTCCTCTCGCATGCTCATGCATGGATCGCAAGTATGCTTTTCCTTTGGATTGTTAAAGGTGAAGACTAAAGTTTTTTTTTGCCACCAACTCTGGTAATGATGGTCCTTCACAACCTTGAGGTCACTCTATGCACTCACTAACTGTAAATTAGAATGGTATTGTGGAAACAGTGGTAAGATTGTAGAACACAATGTGAAACATGCAAACATGTGTATGTTGTCCCAGTGGATGCTAGCAGGTTTTCTTTTCTACCTACCTCAAGGTGCTACAATATAAACTCACTAGTAATTTTAGGTTGACTCCAATAAGAATTTTTAATGTTTGTCCCACACTACCAATTTAATCCAATTCAATGCTCTAAAATAAAAAACAAATAGACATGAAGAATAAATGAATAATTTTAGGCTGATGGAAACACTGACTGTGAGACAGATGTGTAGGAGGAAATGTCCATAGGCAAGAGAAGAGAGAATTCCCGCACACTGTCTTTTTACTTGCAATAAATTTTATTAGAAATACAATGTTTCGGTCCTTAGACCTTCATCAGTTAAAACATCAGTTTTACCTAATAAAGTTTATTGCAAGTAAAATGACAGTGTGTGAGAATTCTCTTTTTTCTTGTCTATAAGCTGATAGAAATACAAAATGTACATTGAATGAACAGCAATGTTATATTTTTTTCAGTATACAAGATTTTAATGTAATATGTTTTGAACACTCAGAGAATAATGCACCAACTCCACAAACAAACCAGGATTTCAGAACACTATCACAAATTTTAAACCGAAAAATAAAAACAATAGAAAATTTTTAAAAACACAAAAAAATGATATAGTGTAACTGATATTTTGACACATATGGATGCAATACAGGTATCTGCTTGCTTTGCTATGTTTTCTCTTGCCACTGTACTGTATGTAATATAAGTTGTGTTTTTAAAGCTCATGCTGGGCCCTTTCATATATTTTTCCACAGATGTATTACTATATTTTTCAGTTTCTGACCTCTTCCCTGAGTGGTTACAATACCTAACATGTGTAATACATGTTGTATTGTGGGATAATATTTTTCAATACTATTAATATTAGAAATGACAGCTGTTTTCAAAATAAGTATATTTTTCATTGTCAATTAGTAGTTTGTTTTTCCAGTTAAATGAAGGAAGAGAGTGGTGATGTCAGTCACATGAAGCAGGGCAGACAGACCACAGACAGCCACATGCAGCAGCTGTCCATGGTGCTGAAATCTGCCACCTTCCAAATTGGCTGATGTGAGGAGACTCTTTTCTTGCAGACTATATTGTTGTTTCCTCAGTGATCAACCTATTTTCTGTACTTTGTTACATTTTACAGGTACACCTGAAAATGATTTAAAATATAATGGGCTCATTTGTGTAAATTAGACATCATGTTGATGGTGTGTTGATTTTGTAAGAATAAGCTAGGATTGCAGAATGCTATCAACAGTTTAAAAATTGACAACAGTGAAATCTCAATAGAAATATAATATTCCAAGGATTTATTATATTTTCAGTATATTTTCTAGATTCTGGGCTGTTGCCAAAGTTGTTCAGCCTTGTGTCTAACATTTTTCTCTTTCTTACTTTAAGTTACTCTTCAATTTCAAGTTGTGTGACAGCTGTGTCCAAAATTGTTTATGTAGACTTTTAAAATCATTTTTATAATCTACCTATTGTAATCCAGTACACAAATTCCTATGGAAAGATACGCAGTGGGAATAAGAAACTGCTGGGTTGGCTGTTAATAACATGTCATGACTACAATACTGTACTGGGACACATCTCCTGTGTCTTCTCCACCCTCAGGTAGCAACAAAACAAAACTTGATTAGCAAGCTGCCATTTACTAACTACATCTTGAGTTGTTCAGTATGAAAACATTTTGCTCTGATATGAAGCATGTCTCTGGCGGAAACATGTTTGCTCCCATCTGTTCTGACTTGGAGATGTGTTTGCTCCTGTTTGGTGGGGGTCACTGAATGAAGCAGTGACACATAAAACCTGAGGTTTCCCAAACAGCCACCAGCACGATATTGCCTCTCATTTGTTGCAGAGGTGCACTGTGGGAGAGACAACAGCTACATAGAGCCACAAAAAACATGTTAATCTATAAGAAATGTTTGTATATTTTACTAAAAAAGCACCATATACAGGTGTTTTCATAAAACAAGATAATACATTGTCTTTATGTTCACAAAACATTATCCCATGGACACACATTGAAACAACTCTCCCGACCAGAGATCCCTTCATTTGTCAGTTTGTTTGAAAAAATAATGTTAATATTAATATTGTTGTTAATACTTAAAAACAAGCACAAAGCCTTTTTTAAATAAATTATGAACAAGCACTTGACTTTGTTTAATTTACACAAGTTTGAAAGATATGAAAAAAACATTAACTGTCAATTTAAACTGTCAATAAGGTAAAACTAAACACTTTAATGCCAAAATCCCTACAAATTATGTATTGATTTGTAAATGAATGTGAGTGATTCTTACAGTATCTGTTGTCCACAGGTGCTTTATACTGTATGAAAAGCTTCTCCTTCAGTTCATTAAATCCCTGCAGCAGCTGAAGGCAGCAGGACTGATATGTTTATAAATCTGCAGCCTCTGAGAAGTGCTGCACAGTGCCAGAGCGCAGTGCCATTACGCACAGCCGTTCACTGTTTACCTTCATTAAATCACTGAAAATGACACCAGGCTGCTACAGTATAACCACACACACCTCTACACACATCTGAGTTGTCGGTTATAACTTGATGTTCTGCTTTTTTATGAAGGAGACGTTGGGTTAGCGGGGCTCATCATAGCTTCTTTGCACCTCAACGTGTTTCAAGGATAAAACAAGAGACACTACTTTTGCTAAAAAGAAAGTTGGAAAACGCTGTTGTGTAACATTAATTAGTAAACTATGTGATCATGTATGAGTTGAGAATTATTGCTGAAATAGCATTGGTCTGATATAATCGTGTAAATGGCTTCACCAAATCAATTTCTTTTTTTAATTTTATTTCTATCTTTATTATAGTAACTAACTGTCTAACTCTCTTTGGCTGCAGGTTTGTGGTGATGTGTGTTGATGTCATGACGCTCTGAACCATCCAGACATTTTCTTGAAGAAAAGCTTTTCTGTTTGTTGAGCTGTCGTTATCATGTTTAACTGTGATTGGCACAACTGTTTGAAACATGCAGAGGATGTTAGAGGGGCAGGGGCCCAAATTCATTTTTGCAAATAATTCAATAAATATATGCCTGGAATGACTACTTCTGCAACACTGTTAAAAAGATATTAAAATGTTTGTATTTAAAAACAAACCAATGACTGAGGTTGGTTCAAACACTGCTCAATTAATGATACATGCAGATAAATTAAGTGTATTTCAGTAAATTCTCCTCACGTTAACCAGCCCAACTCTTACCTACTGTAACCCTCTGACTGACATCCTCACTTGCACAAGCTCAGCTTAATACTGCTGACAAAGACACACTTCCTCTGGCTGCATGGCTGCCTCTCTCACCTCCATATTCGTCTCTTACCACCTCTCCACAGAAGGCATAATTGCTTCAGTAATTACAGGCAATAAGAAGATGCTGATATTGTACGGCTAAGATACTATTACTATGTGCCAACAAATTAGTTTAATATAATTCACATATCACATCATAATACTGAGGCTTGGAAGACATCATGCATTTAAGTCACAATTCTAAAAAGCAACACAAGCTTTAGATAAGGTGTATTAGACACTGGTTTATAAAGGATTTTAACAGTTAACACTCCTTCATCCCTCCCTCCAAAAACATACTGAAAAAATACTGAAAAAAGTGCTTGAATGTAACTATTTGAAGTGTATCATATCGTTGTTATCTTGTAGCTTGTGGAGGATAAAGATGCAAACCGTTTTCACAACTTTATAACTAACTTAAACAACTTGGAGAAACGTGTCACGTGACAGTATCCATACTTACTTTGCATGGGATGTGCAATGGCAATAACAGTCCCCCTAAACATTAGTTCCACGTTACTGAGTTCCGTCAGCTACAGTCACTTTACCTCGTGGTAAACTATTAACTCTAACATATAATAATATAAATTCTCTGTCAGCTACACTCAGAAGCAAGATATGAGGTACTGAGTATATTGTTGTGTCACACTGGGTGTAGCAGGAATAACAGGAATTTATTTATTTAAAAAAAAAAAAAAGCACCCCAGAAAAAAGGGCACTTTCTCTCTAGGAGGCCAAACGTGCAGGTGCTCAAGCCCCCTTTGAGGTCTGTCTGTGCATGTGCCTAACTGTTTCAGAGCTGTGAGAGCAGTGATGTGACTGGCTGAGAGACAATTTAATAATCACCACACCCACTGATCTATATTCACCTCCACTCAGCACATTGCGCTGCTGCACATGCATGAACCAAAATAGCAGGTGCGCATGGAGACGCCCACACAGTCCGTGTGCCGAGAGTCCTACCAACTTGAGCTTGACATTGCTTGCGCAGTCAAAATAGGGCCTATAGTCTGCTAATTATCAATTTAAGGTGTTATGGTGTTAGGCCATATTAGGTATAAATAAGGGATGGACTTTTAAACAGTGTATATAACCCATTAAAATAGCCTAATACATTACAATCCATTCATTTATCTGTTCATTTCCTCTTAAATAATCTAAATAAATTGTGAGCTGTGTGTGTCAGTGAAGTCAGGGCTGTGGTAAGCTGGGCACCAACACTCTCCTCATTATGAAACAATGGCCCAGCTCCCACTAAAGGATTCTCCTGCTTGTCATGTTAAAGTCATCCGAGCTGAGAAATCAGATGTTGACATCTGATAGCCAGAGGTTCCTGGTGTGTAGAAGCCCGGAGCAACAAAGTCTAATGAGGCTACTCTAAAGAGTCACCTTGGATTCAAGCGACTCCTCAACACTTGGGCAGGAAATGCACAATACTGACATGTTCAAGCTGAGGCCCACGGTGTTTGGTGAAAGAATTACTGTGGACAATATTTAATTTGAAATTTGGCTCCTAAAATAAGCTACTTGAGCCCATGTGACTTTTGTTTACGATCCCTTGTTTACCTTACAAACTTAAACAAACAAAAATGCTTTGTCAATATGGTTCAGAACAATCAACTGATTATTTGATCATACTCCCAGTGAGAGGATATGTTAAAACAATGAAACTGAATAGTACACAATATATTTTTATTTATTTAAGAATTATTTATGGTCGATTATCTGACAATTATCTCACTTCATTATCTATAAAACTCCTTTAGGAAAATCATTTACTATGATGTAATATGAAATATATTATGATCTAAGAAACATCTAAAAATTCTTGACAGATAACAATCTGGGGTTCCTGCTTTTACAGCAAAAGAAACTCTTCTGAACCGACACATGTAGACCTGGTTTTGTATCCCACTTCTGTGATACATCATGTTGTACTTGTTTGATTAAAGGATTGGCTCAGTGTTGGGTTATGAGCAAACAAACCATTACACCAGACTAATGCCACTATGCTCCAGATAAGAATAGGATTTCATTACTGTTCCTGATATTGCTCTAGCTGCTTCAATCCTGTTTCTCTCCTTTTTTAAAAAGGGGACCTATTATGCTTTTCCTTATTTTCAGTCATATATATATAATGTTACAATGTCGGATGTTCATATTAAATGTGGCCTAAGTGTCAAATAATGAGGTAAACATATGTAGAAGTAATCCCTGTGAGTAAAAAGCACAGCTTCAGACTGCTCTGAACGCTCGGTTTCAAACATTTTTTTCTACTTTCAGCCTGAGCTGACGTCAGCTTGTGATGGATTTCTTTAATATGGTCATCTGCTGCATGCACAGCGTGTTCACTGCTCCGCTCTGCTAACATGATGGCATTTTGGCATTTTGGCATCACCAGCTTGTCTTAATTGTCCACCCCTCCTTTAATGAGGGTTCGGTGCATCTCTGTCACTGCATTGACAGAGACATGATCCTCAATATTCTTCATCTTCCAAAGTGGAGGACACTCCTCCCACACTAGCGTCTTTAGCAATATTCCACTATTATCCGAATATGACAATATTCTGAATTTCATACTTGTCATGTAAACAGCATATTCTGTTTGGATATTCCAAATTAGGCCTTATTCCGAATGTAGCATTTTCTGATTAAGACATGTGGGATATGCTGATATTATTCTGGTTTTAGGAGCATTCTTTGGACATGTATACAGCACATTCAGAATATGCATCTCATTTGGGGTTTTTACTGCAGTTTGCGACACATGGCCTCTTGCCTGTTTACCCCTGTGCAGGCAAAATGACATTTGCTGGAGCAGGAAGGCAGACAGAGGAGAGGAATGAGAGGAGAGTGGAGAGCTGTTCAGGGCGGGCTAGAAAAACAGAGCTCGCCTTCTCCACAATGGGGACGGAGGGGATTGGTTATTATCCTGACATGCAGCCATGGACTGACGGTGACGACTCAGTGTGATGCACCAAAAACACTCAGCAGTGTAGTAAACATCACAGGACAACCTAGGTACTGAATGTGTCTGTAACTATAAATTTATAATGTCAGTCATGTGAATATCACTTCAGGCAGCAGCTCACTAATGTTTTTCATCTTGCTGCCTGTGGAGCAGAGGGAAACCCTGAAAACCCTCTGCATGTAAATGGGAATATTAGTGGAATATTCATTTTCATTAGCCATGTAAACAGTTTAGAAGTGGAGAAGCGTCGTCCATTTTCATATACAGTCAGTGGAGCAGACAGGTTCCTATACTTGAAATGTAACATTGTTGCAACTGTGTCTTGTGTGTGTGTGTGTTTGTCACAGGCTACTTTCGCAGACAAATTTCAGACTAAAGACCAGTTAATTGGGGACAGCTTGTATAACGCTGATTTTTGGGTCAGTGGTTATGGTTAACGTTAGGATAAGTCTCCAAGTACTGAATGTAAATCTACGTAATGTCCCCAAAAGTGACCTAAACAAACTTTCAAACTGGAAATAAATAAGAATGTTCGTGGACTGAGTGAGTGTGTATGTGTGTGTTTGTGTATACACTTACGGTCCTATCCACCAGTGGACCTCAGCATCATTACATGTTCACCAACAGGGGACATTTTGGTGGTCCCCTCATGCTTTAAATCATACTAAATTCATGTCTAATTCCCTCTGATGAGGGTTCCTTACTTGGCCAAAGTTAAGAAAAAAAAGGCAGGTGTGTGAGTATTACTGGGTTAGCCAGCTATCTTCAAGTTTAACTCAGGTTTTGTGGTATCACAAAGCTGGCTCACTTTTAACCCGTTTAGATCACCATGGTAACCTATGCTGAACAGCTAACTTAAGAGGATCAGATCAAAACCTGCCAACACCCCAACCATTGACCAATCAGATCCCTGGATACATCGAGTCATCATTCCTACAGGATCCTGACAAGGACAAAAATCCTGACTTTACAATAATGTGACAAGAGCAATAGTTTTTTTTTTTATAAATCAGTAGAATCACTTTGCTGTTCCTGAGTTTCATGTGTCCACTCTGGGTTTACTCTAACAAACAGAGAGATAGGTAACAACACGAAATGCATAATATTGATTAGGGCTGTGCAATATGACCAAAATCTCATATCCAGATATACGTAGGTCATTTCACATCCAGATAACGATAATATTACGATATAGCACATATTCTGTAAATTCAATGAATAAATAGTTTCTGGTCCGTGTCAGACTTTTCATACCCAAACCCCATCCTTGTGACAGAAGTTGCCCCTGTTTTAGGTATGAGCACCTCATTTTGTCTTTGTCCATCTTTTGCATGGATTACATTAATACATTACTCTTCTTGGCTTTTTACTCGCAAAGCTTTTATTGCATTTACAGTAAGGTAACAAGCGTAGTTGTCATCAACTTGAGTACTTCACCTGGTTCACTGTCTCTCCTCTGCTGTGTGTACAGCATACACACACAGAGGGCTGCAAGTAAAAGCCAAGAAGAATAATGTATTAATGTAATCCATGCAAAAGATGGAGAAACTCCAAATAATGAAAAATATTGCCTTAAAGAGTGTGATTTTCGACACAACGAAATAAACAATAGAGCACAGCCCTAATGGAGCTATAGTGAAAGTTCAGTCAGGAAGACTATCTTTGCATGCATAAGCCTGTAGTCATATGGCCCAATCCCAATGTCCCCCCTAAACCCTAAGCCCTGAAGTTACGTGGTGGGTAATATAACCTATGCTTGCATTCCTCTGATTTCATGTGTTTTTATGTATATTAAATCCTTGTTAATGTATTGTATGTATTTACTGTTTTTTTTATGCTTTGCTATGAACCATGGGTAATTCCCTCAGGCAAAGTCTGCAGAGATGCAGACTTACAGAAAGTGTGCGTAAAGGGTTCAAAATGTCTGCGAAAGAGCCCTCCTGGATTTGATGATTTGACAGGGGGAGAGCCCTAAGCCCTCTCGAACTTAATGGGAATGAGCCTCAAAATTTGTGAGTTTATGAGTGTGGACATTAGGATTGGGCCTATTTCTCATACCATCATGCCTTTCACATCTCTCACGCATTCTCACTCATAATTTCCTTTGCTGTCTTTATCTGGGGCTGTCAATTGAGCTATCAGCTGTTCACATTAGCTGGTCACATCTATCCAATAGCACAGCAATACACCTCCATTGTCAGCCTAACATCTTGTGGCTGTCTTTTTAAATATGTTGTTCTCCCTCTGCCTTTAGTGCTTTCAGGCTGCTGTTATACGTACCCCATCACTGCCCAGTCGCAAATTCATCACTTCATCACTTCATCACTTCATCATCCTCATCAGCCTTATCGGTCTCAGCAGAAGTCATCAGCCACCACCACCACTGTCTGGAGTCCAGGGGGGGATTTAATTTGCTGCTGCTCAGGACTGATGTCCCTCCATTACAAAATCTCCCTGTAGAGTCTAAGCACCAAAGACTTTTGACTAGACTAATTATCAATATTATCTGTACAATAAACAATTATCTTTGCTTCATTCACTTGTCTCTCCTGATTGAAATGATTGTAGTTGCATTTTAATTGTACAAAGTTTTGTAGCTGAAAGTTTCTATGCTTTTACACTGATTCCATCACTGCAGCTCTGAATAACATGGAACAACTGCGTGATGATGTGAAACTAAACCCTCTATTGTGTTTTATTAGAAATAATCCCCACATTATCCCCCATGAATGCAACATTTTGGTCAGACAGACCTCATCAGTCATTAACTACTTCTCATTTCCTCTCTGCTCGGGCAGCAGAAACACTCTGACATTACTTTTACATTTTTTATGTGCATCACACATTCAGAATACTTTTCAAAAAAGAAAAACATATTTACTCTATAAGACACTATAATAATTCCAACTTATTTTAAGCCTTACTTTTAATATTTGAAAATTATTTCTAGCACTTTCTAGCACAGCTTCTATTGTAATTATGATATATTGTTTACATTTCACTTTGTTGAATATCACTTTATGCTGTGGCTGAAACCACATTTCCCTGTGGAAGTCACCGTTTCATCCCATTAAATATTAATTATTTCATTCATGTTTCTAATGATGTTGCTTCACCTCTTTTATATGAACACGCTCATAGCTGGAAAACCCAGAGTTAACAGAGCTAGTTAATGACCATGGTTACATGATACCAGTTATCCAGGATCACCAATGTTAGGCTCAGTGAAGCCAGGTAACCCAAAGAGAGCCAGACTAAGTTGAACTTGATTTGTGGTACATGCCTCAGGCCTCCCTCTTTTGTTTTTATTTTTTCAATTGGGTTTATTTTCAATTGGTCCGTTTCAGAATCGGTCCAAAATGTTTGGACTAATGAAGACCTATACTGGATTTATTATGGGTCTTTTTTCCTGACTTCTTTCATGTTTGTGTTATGCATAGTCTTAGCTACATTGTTCTGTTGTACATGTGACAGGTTGTACAGTATTGTTTCCAAAGTGTAGTGGCTTATCATTTTTCTTTCCTTCAGAATTTTCTTCTTACTGCACCTAGATGGGCCTTTATACAAACGCACACAACTCAAAAGTAGTATTCAGGTGATGTTGCATTGTGTATCTTTCTGATGCATTGTTATAGAATAAACTAACCAATAGTATATAAACTTGTTAAAATGTGTCCTCTTCCCTCAGCTACAACATTAAAAGTCCTGCTTTTTTATGTTAATACATCTAATAATAATAATCGTATTAATAATCCAGTAATATAACACACTCTTAAGGGAGGCAATTCTGCATAATGAGTAGTCTATTTTCCCGATGATACTTACTATACTTGTACTGTATGGCAGCACTTTTAGTTGTAAATGAGTATTTTTATGTTAGTATTATACTTCATTTAAGCAAGTGTAACACTGTGTACTCAACCACTTATGAATTTACATTTCCTCTAGGTTTCAACTCAGGACACAACTAATAAGGGGTAAAAAAAAACAACTTCATTTATTACAACACATGAAAATACACATCTAAACTCAATAACAACTTGTCCTCTACAGCAAAGATGCTGTTTTCCTAGTCTTTTGTTTGTCAGTCTATAGAAACAACTGAGGCCTCCACAGTTCACAGTTTTTCTCAGTTTTTCTCAGTTTAGGTGTGTGGTGTGTGAATATTGTTGTTGCTACCTGGGCAGTGTGTTTGTTGAGATCTCATATGCTTATCTGTCCAGAAGTAAGGTTGTTGTCACTCCAGGTATGTTGAAAAAGTAGGCCAGATGCTCTTCCTGTGCCCCTGGTATGGATCCTGGCTCGCCAGAACTGGATCACCTTGTCTCTGAAACAATCTCAGACTCAAAGATAAAAAAGAAAAAAACTACCTGCACACAGCAGGAAAAATATCTCTCATTACTATTGTACAATAATATTGTCACCATTAGTGGCCATATTATTCAAATAATTAGTAAATTGAATCAATATGAAGAGATGCAGCAGAGAGTGAGTGTAAATGAGGATAATCTGCACACTGCCACAGAGGAAATTAATTCTCTTCAGAAGGAGGTTTACTTTCTGAAATCCAAGACAGACTATAAGTGAACAAAAGTCGCCAGTCTAGCTTCTTGATAGTCGGTATCCAGGAGAGGGCAGAAGGAAGGTCACATTTGCTGTCCGACTCCTGATTCATGCCCTGGGCCCAGGACAAGACAATGAGCCACTGATGATGGAGAGGGCCCACTGAATCCGTGAACGACGAGATTCTTCTGCCCAAGCAAGAAGACCGATCATCCTTAAATTCCTGAGTTATCAACAGAAGATCAAAGTGATGCGACGAGCCAGAGAAGTTGGAGAGATGAGCTTCAATGGGAAAAAATTCTTTCTTTGTCCAGATTCCTTTGCAATAATTAAGAAGCTATTATTTTGTAAAATTATGTGTGTACATGCATGTGTATGGTATATGGAGGTGGTAGATATGTGGGCATTTAGAACAGATGAATTAAAGACCATTCTGGAAGTATATGAAGGTGGTTATGTAAATGAGTTGAAGTTTCAGCATTTAAGCACGATATTGTATGAGTAGGTATAGGCTGTGTATATGAGTATATAGATGTGTGTGTGTGTGCATTACGGGTGTGTGGCTAGCACTCTAGTCTGGCCCATAGATATGGTAAAAAGGTTTATCATTTTTTAAAGAAAGAAAAAGTTTCTATTGCATTACTTCAAGAAACCTATCTCAATAACACATTAAATTCAAAAGATCCAGAGGATTGCCATATATTTTTACTTGGTTATTTATATGGAGAAAAAAATGCTATTCTAAATACGTATGCTGCTCCGAATGTTCCTGTGTGCCTGTTCACTAAACTAACTAGCCTGCTGTTAGAATACCATTGCCCTCTAACAGTTGTTGGAGGAGACTGGAACTGTGTTTTAGATCCTACTAAAGATAAGTTTCCAGTTCCCAAAACACAGACCATGGGAGTAGGATCTAAAGCAGTCCTTCAGATGATGGACAAAGTCGGCCTAGCAGATATATGGAGACTCATGAATCCTTCTCAAAATGGCTTTTCTTTTTATGCCAATCCCCATAAAATGTATTCTCAAATTGATATTATATTAGTCCCTAATGTCTCCATTGACAGAGTTGTGAAATCTGACATTGGGTCTATTTTTATATCCGATCATGCTCCTACATCAGTATGTCTTTCCCGTTCAGAATTACAATGTTAAACGATCTGAATGGAAATGTGATAGGTCAATTTTAGCTGACCCTAATTTTTAAATGGGCAGAACAGGAATTAAGAATGTTTATTAATGAAAATGATAACAATGAGGTTACTCCATCTATCTTGTGGGAAACTACTATGGCATACATAAGAGGGATCATTATCTCCTATACAACTACTAAGAGAATGAAATATATTCATGAACAAAGGCAACTAGAAGAAGTAGAAAAACAACATACAACCCAACAGCCTACTCAGGCAAATTGGGATAAAGTTGTGACAGGCAAGATGGCTCTCAATACCGTCATATCCCAGAAAGCCGAAAAAGCTTTGTTTTTGCAAAAGCATAAAGTATATGAACAGGGAAATAAATCAGGGTGGTATCTGGCAGCACTAATTAATAATCAATCAAAACATAAATCTATCACCGAGATAAAAAGCAAGTCTTCAGTAATTTTTATAAAAATCTTTATATGTCTGAGCTCCCACAGTCTTCTGATACTGAGAGGAATATGAATCAGTTTTTGGAAAGTATCTCTCTCCCTCAATTAACAACAGAGGAAAGAGATCATTTGGATATGGAAATGACTACTACTGAAATTGTGGATGCCATCAACTCATTGTCAAGTGGGAAGGCAAGTGGTCCAGATGGCCTGCCAGTAGAGATATATAAAATTTTTAAGAATTTACTTGCACCCCTATTGAATAATATGTTTAACCTTTTGGTTAAATGTCTTCCTAATACCTTACAGTTAGCTACAGATAACAGTCATCCCAAAAGAAAATAAAGATCTAAAAGATCCAGCCTAATATAGGCCTATATCAAAACACAGACTTAAAAATACTAGCAAAACTGTTAGCTCAAAGACTCAACTCATTAATTCCAAGATTTGTATCTCCTTTATTCCTGGGAGACAGGCATATTCTAACATCAGAAGATTGTTGGGAGTCATGTAGTACGTTAAAAATAAGGACAAAGATGCATATTATAGTAAGCTTGAAGAATTGAATGGAATTATCTTTTTAAGCTCCCACACAGATTTTCTTTTCCTGAAACATTCATTTGGTTAACTTACTTTATACAGACCCAAAATTTGCAATTTTTGTGAATGATACACTTTCATCTGCCTTCTCTATAAACAAAGGTCCAAGAAAATTGTGCCCCTTATCACCACTGTTGTCTGCTCATGTTATGGAACCCTTGGCCAAAGCTATCAGATCTCATGAAAAAATAACTGGTATACAAGCTAAGAGAAGTATGCACAAAATTGTCTTGTATGCAGATGATGTTTTGTTGTTTGTAACTAACCCAAGCACTTATTTGCCTGAACTTATTGAGGTTATTAACACATTTAGTAGTTTTTCAGGTTATAAGATTAATTTTGGGAAGTCAGTGGGCCTACCAATGGGTAGACTAAGAGAGGTTAATCAAAACATTCCATTTCAGATCAATAGATATGGTTTATATTAAATACCTTGGTATTTTTATCCCATATGAGCTGAAGCAATTAACAAAACACAATATATTACCAGTTATAGCAAAGATCAAAAATGATTTGCAGAGATGGTCTGTGCTTTGTCTCTCTATGATTGGAAGGATTGCACTAATTAAAATGAATGTATTACCGTATTCCAATACAATCTGCATAAATATTTATGTAAACTCATATGGGATAATAAAATACCAAGATTTAAATGAGTTAAACTGCAGCTTCCCATATCTAAAGGAGACCTATCTGTACCTAACTTTAGGTTCTATCACTGAGCTTCTCAAATGAGACATATGTTACACTGGATGAAAGAGGATTCTAAAACAATATTCACAGATTTAGAAATGACAGGGTGGGAATCACTATTACCCTCTGATTTACCATTTATAGAGAGAATCAGCTTACATTCTTTGATACAGGACAATTTTGTGATTAAAAACATTTTAAGCACTTAGTGCAAAATATGTAAATATTATGGGATGATGAGATCCATATCCTATCCTGCACCTGTGGTAAATAACCCTCACTTCCCTCCTACTTGTTTAGACACTGGATTTAAGAGATGGCAGGAAGTAGGGATAATTAATATAAAGGATCTGTTTGATGGACTGGTGATGAAATCATTCTCTCAGTTGAGGATAGAGTATGGATTAGAACCAATGCAATTTTTTAGATACTGGCAAATGAGGAGTTATGTTCATGGTATGGAGCCAGAACAGTGACACTTACATTTTGGCATTGAAAATAAAATTTGGCACGGAAAACAAAACCTAACTGAAAAAGGAAACATTGGCATTAAAACACTTATTACACAAATTATTGAAAAAAGTTGTATTGGCACTGAAACAAGTATTGGCACTGAAAAAAGTTCCACTGAAATATAAAACATGGACATTAAAAGAATTACAATCTTATTATTTTATTTGATATTTTTTGCATTATCATGTGTTTTTCAATCTTTTGATTTTTTCCTTCTTGTCTGTCTTTTTCAGTGACAGATTTTTTTTTTACACTGTCAGTATTTTTTCAGTGTCACTGGTTTTCAGTTTCAACTTTCTGTCACTGCTTTGGCGTAGAGAGGAGGGGCCTTGCTAGGTCCATTACCCAGTATGCCTTGCAGTGCAACGAAGATTGGACATCAGTGGGCAATGGCATCATGGCGGAGATTTTGAGTCAGGCTGTTGTAAGTTTCACTCAGGACGGTTAATGTCACTTTATTAAGATTTTATATTTTTTCAGACAAGAAAGTAACCATGTAGATTCTCAATATTTCATCTCAGCTGCTGGCAGCCCGAGTCCTACATCATCATCCCGGGGAGAACATGATCTGATGAACTGATCTATGCAGCCAGGGCTGCCAACTCTCACACATTGACCGTGAGACTCACGCAATTGACATTTTTCACATGCACTCATGCCACATGTCCATTTTCTCACACATTGAAAAACAAATGCATAACTGATAATGTCATGGCGCGGAAAGAGGACACCGACAGCGCACGGACAGACAAGACAGAGCAGCACAGCACAACAGCAGCAGGGGAAAGCGAGAAATCATACACATCTATTATATTGTAATTTATTCCTCTGCATGCTGCTCAGAGTAATCTCAGCCAGCGGCTCTTCTGGCAGCAGTGCAGCGTCTCTCCATCTCCTCTCACACCGTGCACAAGCAGGCAGGAGTGAGTGAGTTGCTATGGTTACGAGGACCCTCTGTGTCACTCTAAAATTTTCTCGCGATTCCCAGTAATAGCTTTTTAGGTAACCTACTACAATTTTAGACTACATGTTTTTATAAATATAATTTCAAATATAAAATAGCCATTCTTCTAATAATCATTTCCTGTCCTGATCCACCCAATTATATACTGTTTTTGATGCATTCTTGTTTTCATAGCACCCGCAGTCTAACTAATCTAGACTAGTGCAGGTGGCTGGTTTTTTTTGACTTAATAATGTAGAAATACAGACAATTTATTTTAATTTTTTTCTGGCGGAGGTACCCCAGACCCTCCTGCAGATTGTGTCGCTATCTTTCAAAGTTTGCCCCCCTATTTTAAGACGTAACCAGGCTTGCACGTGTTGTCTTTCTTCGTGTGTGTGTGTGTGTGTGTGTGTGGGCAGTGGGGAGGTTTAAGGATTTCTCACAGATTTCAGTCATGTTAACTTGACAGGTACACAATGGAAATTGTCTAATTACCCAGGATCTGGAGAGCTCTGTAGAGTTGTGGAGTTGTTACCATAAAAATTGCTCATTTTATTATGAACAAAAATAAGTACTACTGAAAGTACAGTCAGGTAGGTGTGTTGAGGGCCAGCGGTGCTGGAATGAGTTTTGAAGTGGGGGGACATCCTGCTTTGGATGACGTTATAGTCATGATCAGACCATGGCTATTTCATAACTCTAATGTAGCCTATCTCACCTCGTAAATGGTCACATAATTAATGTTACAAAACAGCGTTTGCACTGCAATGTGTCTCAGTGATGAAACATGAGATGCTACTTTTGCTGAAAAGCCCTGGTAACCTGACGTGTCATTCATAAAAAGGTAGAATATCACAGCATCTCAGAGGCTGCAGATTTATCAAAACATATAAACCCCACTGCCTTCAGATGCTGCAGGGATTCTGAACTGAAGGAGAAGCTTTTCATACAGTATAAAGCAGCTGTGGACAGCAGATACTGTAAGAATCAGCCACATTCATTTACAGATCAGTACAGATGCTTTAACCACATTAAACATTATTTTCTGTGCTGATTTTGGTTGGAGAGTGTTTAATTGAAATAACATATTTACTTTACCAAGCAATAATCTGTTATTAATCCCGTCAGCACATTTACAGCAAGTATTTAGTTGGCTCTTGTTAATAAAATCACCAAGTGGCAGCGGAGTGACTTTGCTCCAGAAACAGATGTGGTTCTGAGACGTCTAAGACCCATCTTCCACAAAAACACCAATAACTCGTTTTGCGCTGCCTATTTGCACATCTCCTCCTGGCAGTTCACTGTGCATGCAGCGCTGGGTACCACAAAACCACACAGACGAGCAAAGCAAATTTCAAGGTCAGGAAAATATCAAACTGGGGGACAAAAAGCCTTGTTGTTCCCCCTAATCTGGCGCCAGTGTGTTGAGGACTCTGGAGTACAAACTTCTGAGGACAGGAGGACGCTTAATAAAATAAAAGAAAATTTAATATAGACTGATCTGTTCATTATAATACATTTATATTTACTGAAACATGGTGATATCTGTACATAGAGTGATGCTTCACTTTACATTCAGACAAATTAATGTGGCAGCTACAATTTTTAGATTTCATCTGAGACCAACAATTTTCTGCCAAAAGGAATTATATCATATATCAAAATGCTGCAGAGACATTAAGAGCCAGTGGTGAATCACCAAAGAGCTGCACAGATCAGTTCACACTCGGGCTGCCAGCAGCTGAGATGACCGGCTGGTGTCACTCGGCCAGTGGATCCTCACATCTCCGAAAATGTTGCATCAGATTTACAAACAGGTGCTTATTTGCATACACTGACCATATACTGGGAACCTACACGGTTACTTTCTCACCTGAAAAATATTAAATCTTAATAAAGTGACATATTAACAGTCCTGGAGCGAAAATTACAATGCCAATGTTTCCCTTTTCAGTTCAGGTTTTGTTTTCAATGCCAAATTTTATTTTTGATGTCAAAATGTAAGTGTCACTGTTCTGGCTCCATAGGGGGGGTGGGATACTGTAGTATATGATCATTACCAAATTAGAGGAAGAATGGTGTGCATATATCTATTCTTTGTTTACAGTTAATTCTTGAATTTGCAAATGTGTACACTTGACTATGCAATACTACTGATAATAATAAAAATATTAAACAAAAAATTTATTCAACTATGTTTGAACATTTGCATAATCATAATCATATGAATTTAAATGCATCCACATCTTACATTCACATACTGTTAACCTTCTGTGAACACTAGCCACAGTAAAACCTGTTTCTCACTAAAATGTCAGGAACCTGCACAAGGGAGTAAACAAACTGGAGTTTGCAGTGTTACTAGTCAAAGACCGCTCATGTTTACATTCTCCTTTATAGCGAAGCCAATTAAAACTCAGAAAACATTTCTACACTCTCATATAGATACTGTACTCTGATTGGTTTATGGTATGCATGAGGTAAAGAAACGTAACACACAATAATGCAGTGGTCTAAAAAGGTAACACAATATTGACGTTTACACTTGGCTAATCATTAGCTTACTATGCTAATTTAGTACTCACCGGAGATTCGCAGATTAATCCCAAAAGCAGGTACATCAACAACAAAATCCTCCGGTGTCACAACCAATAAAAAGGTAAAAAGAAAAGTTAACTCAAAGTGTCTCAACATAAAGACTTCTGGCACAGTGCTTATGGAAGAATTTTTCTCTAATACTCTCGCTGTGCAGCACTTTCTTCTCTACAATAGAGTCAGAATCCCTACCACTACACTGTGTTATAGTGCCTTCTATTTGGGATCACCAGAATTAACTCTACTGGTCAATTTAATGTGTTTTACACAAGGAATTAAAGGATCTGATGACTTCCTGTAACACTGACAACTCTCTGGAGACATTTTTTCCTATTACTGGTGCTGCGACTCTCTTAATATAAAAACATTTGTATAAATTCAGTACTGTAAGTTACAACATAGACCACGGAACACATCTGAGCAGGGGGGGGGGGGGGGGGGGGGGGCATAATTTCAAATCACACGGAGGGGGAGGGGGGCATACGCATTGAAACATAGGCCTATGTTACTGATGTATGAGTATTGAATAACATTACAGAACACTTTTTTAGTCCAACACCACTCACCACCACATCTACATGCATGATGATCACACACATATCGAAATACACATGCTCAGATTAACCTCTCTGATCTGACACACAAACAGGCCGAGCTTATTTACACATAAACATACAGATGAAACAATAGCGAACAACAAACATCCACCAAAACACATCCTGCTGCAAGTCTAAATCAACATCATATTCATTATTATCATAATCATCACTCAGGAGATAAATAACTTATACACACAGAGACAGGCAGGGTGCACAGAGCTGTGCATGCACCCACACACTTGAGACAAGTGCAGTGAAATTAAAAGTAACCAACACAATAGTCCAGCCATACCACAGAAAATGACTATGACAGTAATATGTAGGTTATGTAAAAAAAATAAAATCAAATAAAATAAAAAAACAGACTTACTTTAGTGTTCCCTGAACTTCCCAAAGACCAGTCTGCCTCGCTCATTTTGCTGGACAAATTGTTTTGCGACAGCAGTCATGTCCACTTGTGCCAGAACGTCCTGCTGTATATGGCTGCACATCAAGTCATTAAGCCTCTCTGTGTCACAGGTGAACGTAGGTATGTTTTAATGCAGCGAAGTGTTGAGCACAGCTGCTGTAGTGACTGGGATCATGAAAAACAGTTTCAACAGTTTGTGCACTTCTGACTGCAGTTGTTTGGCCACAGGGACAGCATTCATTGCTTCACTTATGAGCCTTACTGATGTTTTTTCAGGCTTGGCTTGAATTGCTGATGTCTTAATGGTGTCTGGCAACATGCTCAACTGTGCACAGAGATTGTCAAAGTCAAAATCCTCTGAGAATAAGGACATTATAGAAGACAGGAGAGTCACCTCTTTCCCAGAGGCAGCTGTGATCAACAGCTTTTCCATGTCCACCACTACCCCAAAGTCATTCTGATCTCAGTTCTCTATTCAGCAAGTCCAATATCTCAAAGTATTGTTTCCTGTAATAATCTGATGGGCTCTGAAATGCATGCTTGGTATCCCCACCACCAAGCCTTTTGGGGAGTCTGTCAAATCCTTGGAGGCCTCAATCACTGAGTTGAAAAAGTTGTCAAATGCATCACCTGATCTCTGCTGCTGAATAAAAGCTTGCAGCGACTCATCTTGTGGGTTTGCAGGTTTTGTGTTTCGGTTTTGTTTCATGCTTGATCAGGTGTGTCACCTCTTGCACAACGTCCAATGCATCTCGAGTCTCTTTGCATTTTTTCCCAGCGTCTTGAAGGCATAAATTTAGGGAGTGTGCTAAACAATGTGCAAATATAGCTGCAGGATTGTGCACTTTAAAGCTTGCAGTGACTCCTTCAAAGTGGCCTCATGTTGGCAGCACCATCGTATGCCTGCCCTCTGCACAACCCAGGCACCATGTCAAAATGTCATTTAGCACAGTGAAAATTGTGTGATCGGTTTTAGGCAAATCAAAAAGACTGATAAAATCTTCGTGAACAGTGTGTGTGTCATCCACCCAGCAAAGCACAATAACAAGCTGTTCTTTGTTCTTTCCGTGAGTTTTGCATAATATCCATCCTGAATAGGTGACAGAACCTTTCGTAAAACAAAAAGTGAAATTAGGTGAATCATCTCATTAACTAAGACACGTAATTCTTCTTGTTGAGCCACCTTTTAATATCGGGACAGTCCTCAGATCTAAGCAGCATCAACTTATAAAGGTTACTGCACTGAGGATCTATGGCCCATTAGAAAACTGAGAGAAGTTAGCTGTTTCATTAGCATCTCTCTACTGACCCTCTGGTTTGCCTGTAACTGGGTATCCAGCTGTGTAGCCATGCTAGGTTGCTGTGACACAAACTTCTAAAACTGAGCCACACACTCTCTGTGATGTTTGCTGCTTGTTTGCTTCTTAAATGTCAGTAAAGCAAGTTTCCAGTTTTGAATACCATTAAACGGCAAAAGCAGGTTCCAGTTTTTTACTAATCCCCTGGCCTTTGCGCAGCAGTGACACTGTGTGCAATAAAGTTTCCCCCCTTGTTTCACACAATGTCAGCCAGTTAAAATCTTTAAACCACTGATATTGAGCTAATCTTGCTTGTTGTGAAGACCCATTCCCCTGTCTCTTTTTGGTTTCCTTCAGCACAGGAGGGTCATTTGGTTGATGAGGCTTTGTAAGATCACTGCAGAACTCACTTAAACAGTGGCTCTCGGACTCGGTAGTGTGGCTTGTAGTAGCCACAGACTGGCACACCACCAATGGTGCACTAGTAAAAGTTTGAGATTGAAGCTCCTCAGGGTTCGCGGTCAAGGCAAGGCAATCATGCATGCATGTTAATTTCGCTAATGCCGCTGTTTACTTGAACCAACCCCCACACACATGGTGACGTTGTTGATAAGCAATGCATGTGATAGGTCAATGTCAAATTGCAAGTCACAAAACACAAACCACACACAATGTGCAAATGATTACTGTCTTCACATTTACAGCCCAAGGCCTCAGGTGAAAAAAAAATCTCTATTCCTAAAGTCTCTATTACACAGAAAAACAGAACTATTTACATTTTTATCAAAACTGTCCATATTTGTTTCTTTCCCTTTGGCTTTTATGTTTTATGGTTGCATACCAAGTATGGAATACCATATAAGCATTTTTGCCTGCCAAGTCACTTCCGCCATGCTGATCTTACCTAAACATTTAAAACAGATTCCACAAACCTGAACACCACACAAGAGTTAAATGAATGCCTAAAAATTACCAAGCGGCTCCTAACGACCGTGTGCTTTATGACTCTTGTCTGTTAGTGTTGGAATAATCCATTAGGGGGCTCTGAGGGCAAAAAAAGGAGATGTGGGCCCTTAACATCCCCCTCCCTTTGTATTATGAAAGAATTTCCCTTGGAAATTGTTTAGGAGAAGTAATAAGCCTCTATGATTTGTATCAGTTTTGGAAGGCACAGACAAATGATGTCCTGCTGATTACTGCAGATAGGTGCGTCAGATCAGAAAATGCCTGTATGTAATTTTCTGGAGTGCATGGACATATTTTGTCATTTTGTTTGGACTTGGCGGATTTCTAACAGTGTCCACAAGAAAGGGAAGACTGGTCTCTCTCAGGGTCAAACAATCATAAAGTAAAATTATCCCTCATTACACCAAATGAATGAGCATATTTCACAGTAAATATGAATACATATTGATTTCCTTGAGGAACAAGAAAAATGAACCCCAAATAAGAAAATAAAATAAAAGAGGAAAACATGATTTTTAATAATGTAACCATAACATTAAAGACTTTTTAACTTTTGTACTAACAAAAGGACTGTGCCTTGATTTTTGGGAGGGAATTCATTCCTTTCCTTCTGGGCTGCTTTATACCTAATCATGCATCAGGAGCAACCAATTTTTGTTTAATTGCTGTCAGATCCCAGTAGCGCTTCATTTCTTATGTTTTACTGTGTGATTTTTAATAGTTGTTATGAAGGATGTTGTCCTGCTGATGGGGCGTCAGATCACAAAACACTAATACGGATTATTTGGAAAGGCATACTTTGTCATTTAGTTTGGAAAACTGAGAGGGAGCATTCATATTATTTAACATATGTTATATGTTCTAATAAAATTTAAATTCAGCTGCTGCAGACATTGATCATAAAAAAAAACAAAAAAACAAAAACAAAGCTGTGTCACCTCTGCTGCAGCAGACCTCAGTGCATCTCCACTGTCAAGAAATACCATCTGCCCTGCCAGTACAATAGCCATTAGGCAGTGAAACCACAGTTTAGCTGGTTCCCTGCCAGCATCCATTTTGTCAGCCTGAGCACACTCCATGAGGCTCGCTGAGTGCAACAGAGTGCATCAAAAAATAATTAAACACTTTTTCCAGGGTGATGATGCAAGCAGTAATTAATTGCCTATGCATTCAGTAATGTTCATTAATGTGACTGCCACAATAATAATGCTTTCTACCAAAGTGTCTCATCCCCCGTTATCTTGCCTCCCAAGGTTTCATGGATATAATATCTGGTTCTAGAGAACAACTAGCATATCAATAAGACCCCAAAGCCCCCAGTATCCGGTGTAGTAGAGTACAGTAAGCAATATCTGGAATACTAGTGTTTATACTGTACACAAGGACGGTATAAAATATAATTAAAATGTAAAAAGTTAAAACGTTTGTTTTTTTTAATTTATCTGAACTGCTTAATTTGTGCATCACTCTCCAATCTGAATCTTGATAGTTCTCAGTTCCTCTTATGATTAACCACCTCCCAGCATAGGGTGACATCCTTCCTGAAGCAGCTTGATGTCAGAATGATGCAGCTTTGGAGTTTCAGCAGTGTGAGAGGTCGATGAGATGAGCCTGTAATGTCAATAATGAAACCACAAGTTTAACAAAGCCTGTGTGTGTAATACATGATGAAAGCCAATGAAATTTTACTGGAATGCTGTAATTTATTGGTCTCTGTGGGAAAATATTCTTTTTTTTTTCTAGCCCTATTCTACAAGCAGGTCAGAAGTCAGGGTCAGTTACAAAACATCACCACTCCGGTTCGAGGGATGTGACCTGTACTTTGCAGAAGGAGGAAACCTGGGTTGAGATGTGGTGGAAGCATCAAGTGACAACCACAGTAGTACAGTAACAGGCTCGCACCTGTTTGTCAGGCGACACAGCATAAAGCATACTTTAAATGAAAATGAACTGAGAGGTTCCAGACTAATTCATATTTGTGAATTGGTCTGGCGATGCCAGGCTAATAAAACTGTACCTAACCTACTATAACATGTGTTCCTCTTCCTTTTAAAAAAATGGTGCCTTCATTACCCAAAATACAACTTAAACTTGATTCACTGGACTGTACAGATTGTGGTGTGTGGTGTTTGTAGAGGCTAATGTAGCCTGGAGCTGCTAGCCTCAAACAGAGATGAGGGGTGGGCTACAGAGGTCTGGTAACCTCACTTCTTTCTAACTTTTTTTTCTTTTTCAAACTTCAGCCCCAATCGACGTTGACTCAAGTGACGTCACTTGAGGCAACTTATCAGATTTCACACGGCTCCTTCTGGAGACACAAAAGGCTTTATACAACTTTTTTCACATATGCAGTATGTAGTATTATGTGGGCTTTTAATAGAAACACTAAAAAGATTTTGCCCTCATACTCTTTTATTACCTAAAAAATTAACTATTACAAACTATGTCTGAATAGTTGGAGAGATACAGTTAAAATGGGGATAGAACACTTTAAAACTATCCTATGGTTCTCATCAGAAAGGGGAACTCTGATACTCAAAAGATTTTCAGTGGAGTAATTCTTTGACAAGAGTTTAAAATCACTGTCAGACAGTGGTTACCTCAAACTGTGTGGCACCTGTGATAACAGATCTTAACTTACTAGCCAGTACCATCGTTTGTGCCCACTGGAGCTGGTAGGGTTCACTTTGAGTCAGTGCTTGTAGACAACAGGAATTCTTTAGTTTGAATCTACCCGCTGCACCACCTTGCTGCCCTCAGTGGGTATCATCACATGAGGTGGGAGGGCAGGAAGTTAATAAAAACCAAACAGAATTCCTGAAAATCAGTGTTACAAGCAAATGTCTATACCCTCACTTTGGTGTGTTTTGTTCAATCATGCATGTATTTGGCATGGTTAATGCCTGTATGTCTAAATTTTAAAACTGAAAACAGACACGGATACCAAAACACACCACCTGCTGCCAAAGTGTGTGCACCCTGCACCAACTGAAGCCACTATGATATTAAACTGTGCTCACAAAACAGGTAATAAGACCAACCTGAACGTTACACAGTTAGTGAGCTCCATTTGGATGTTCCAATGGCGTTATTGCACAGGGTCACTGTATTAAACAACATGGTTGAGATGATACAGTATTGTTCAGTGTAAGTAAAGGTGAAGTGAATATGTTTAACTGAGGCTCTGTACAATGTCTGCATGTTGTGTTGTGTTCACCTCTGTTTATTCACCTATTGTGTAATGTGTAATTATTATTAATGGTAATTGGTTTACTTTGTCAAGGAAGAAAATGTGTGATTTCCTTACGCTAAACACAGACTTATTTTCTGCATTCATAGAAAACCTTGTTGATGTAAAAGAACAGGGGAACATTATAGTGTTGACCATATGTCAACTCTACAAACTGTAATGCTCTGTTTTGATTTTAACTCTGCCACCTCGTCACCTTTACTAAACTCATGGGTAGAATGCAGGATTAGCTAACTATTTAACTGAGCCACTCCTCACCTATCATTTCATTCTTATTTATAACGAGGAGACTGACTCAGTGTTTCACACTCAGCATATTGAAGCAGTTTTTATACTGAGACGGATTAAACCATGTACACCAATGGAAAACATTTGTGCCTGACTTTTAATTAAATATACCTTTCAGTTAAGTGCAACCCTTGTCAGCATGTGTTGCCATCATCTATATACCAATTCTGATCACTTAAGCAATGAGTATGGTAACACCAGAGCAAGTGGGATGACCTTACCAACAAGAGATTTTTATTGCACATGGAATGTTTCCTCAGATCTATGGCTAAGCTGCAAAGCAGTCACTGATAAATGATCATGCGGGTCATCATCATTATCAAGGGAATAAGGCATCTGTGCTCTGGGCAATTCTTTTTGGTATAAAAGGGCCCCAGAATGTTGCATCAAAAATTCATCGGCCTCGTTAGACGTGTTTTGTGATCCTAAAATATCATGTCTCACTCTGCTCAATATTTTGGTTTTCAGTGATGATCTCCCACAGTCTTACTTAAATCTGACTGCAGTGCTCTGGTAACATTTCAAGGAAATTAAATGAGGATGAGGTTTGAGGAATGAAATTATAATTCTGGTTTATTACAATATGGCTCTTATTTTTGTAGTTTTGGCCATCATTCCTATGACTATACTTTTCCTTCAAACCTGATGAGCTTGATAGACCGCCTGTATTGAACAACTGTTTAAATGCAATTAGGAACTGGATGGCAAATAATTTCCTGCAGTTAAATGCAGATAAAATTGAAGTCTTGATTATTGCTCCTGATAACCTTCACTCAGTAATCAGGCAGAACTTTGGTGCCTTATCCACATCTTCTTGGTCTAGACTGTGTAATTTCGATGCTTATATTGGGACGCTGACTCGATCATGTTTCTTTCACTTAAGAAACACAGCCAAACTAGGTCTGTTGTGTCAAGAGCTGAATCGGAGATGCTAATACATGCTTTTATCTCTTCACGTCTAGACTACTGTAATTCTCTTTTTACTTGCCTTAATAAATCTTCCTTGGAACCGTCTAAAATGCTGCTGCTAGGCTTTTAACATAATCTAACAGACGGTCACACATTACACCTATTTTAACCTCTCTACACTGACTTCCTGTTAATTTTAGAATTCATTTTTAAAATCTTAATGCCCACTTATATAGCCATACAAGGCCAGGCTCCACATTATATCATGGACCTTCTGCACCATCACACCGCGAGCCAAGCTCTTTGGTCCTCTAACCAGGGTCTTCTAAGTGTCCCTCAGACACATTTTAAGCAACCCAGTCTTACATCAAAATGTGTAATAGCTACGTCGGTTCACAATAATGACTGATTGTGAGATTCCTACGTTTTTTTGGCCTATTCTTTTCTATTGGCCTGCATCTATGTCACATGACTGTAAAGTTTCTGTCTGTTCAAACAAATAAAATGGCTGCCATTCCTTTTATTCTCAGTGGAAAATGCAATATTTTAAAATAGCTTCAGCATTAAAATGCATTTTGATAGGACTTCTAGCAAGAAATGTGCATTTTATTTTCATAATCTTCATTCAGTGAATGTATATGATGTTTAGTTTGTAAGTTATTACGAAGATTTGTGCAGGCTTTCTATTGTTGCTATGGTGGTTGCTATGGATGCCACTATTGCTGAAACCACATAGTTGCATGTTCTTTGGATCATTGTCTTTGTGTTGTGTAGTTATCTGAGCTGTTATGTTATTTGTGTGGCCTGGAAGTTGCTTTTAATGATATCTTTAACATTTCTCAACACAAAAACACAAAAGTGTCCTTGATAACTCAATAATATGATAGGTTAATGTTATGACCAGAAATAGGGCTATTCCTGGCACCACATCAGTTTACCCCATGGATAATATAGACTTTTCAAAGTATGTTACCATCGAAACTGCTCTGAGATCAGTTCTAATTGCAGGAAAGTTAGCCGTTAATCTGCTGCAATTGTCAACATATTGGTAAGCAATCAGGAGGCAGTTTAATACATGCATGATGTGGCTGAACAAACATTTTGAATTTTGTGCATTTCTGGCTAGAAATGTTATCAAAACACATTTTATGCCGAAACTTAAAATCTTAAAATATTGCATTTTCCACTGAGAATAAAAGGAAAAGCAGCCATTTTGTATGTCTGAGCAGACAGAAACTTGACAGAAACTTGATAAGAAGAATGAAACGAATACATTTTGCGCTGTGGGCCAAAGTAGCCATTACACATTTTTACACACTGGGTTGTTTTAAGACTCGGGGAGATTGTGCATTCCAGACGGCAGCACCTAAGCTTTGGAATAGTCTCCCTAAAAGTCTGAGGTATTTGGACTCTATGGAATCTTTTGAAAAGCAATGAAAAACCCATCTGTTCAGACAAGCATTTAGGTAGCATGTGGTATTTTATGCTTTAACTTGTGTTTTATGCCTGTTTTTTTCTCCTGTGTTTTATTTGTTGTTTTTTCATTGATTTATTTATTTATTTATTTATTGTTTTTGTGTGTGTGTGTGTGCCTGTGTAGCACTTAATGACTGGTGTCTGTGAAAGATATAATAGAAAAATATAAATAAAGTTTACTTATGTACTTATGTAAATCTTTTTTCCTTGAGTTGAATTTAACTAACCCTCTTAATTGCAAAAACGTGTCAAAAATGCGTAGGTGTGCATTTCTGAGATTTGATAATTAGCACCACTGATGCCCCCAAATTACTATACAAGGCTACCTGTTTCACTCCATTTGTGGGCAAGTTTCATCTTCACCAGAGAGTAAAAGAAGAACTTTGCAGTGCAGAGCTTTAAGTCCTGCAGTTGAAAATCAGCAGAGTAAATCTTTGAAATGAAGCATTATCTGTAGTGGTAATAAGCGACCCAAAAAATTAGAAAATACTAATACATCTGTAAAGCAAAGTGGTCCATGATTTAGACAGTTTAGACCTGTGGCAACTGTGGGAGTGTGAGAGCTACTGAGGTTGATAATGCTCATGTAAATAAAGTAAAAAAAAAACAAAACAAAAATGTGACAAACCTCTCAGTAAATTGTCAAGTATAATATGTACATAATGTGAGCATAATGTACATCCCATTGATACCAGAAATAGAATCTTATTTTTACATTCCCTTATATCTACTTATATTACTTTTTTTAATTTTATCTTAAAGTGTTTTCCTCCTGGGGAGACAGGTAGACTATTTGCACATGACTCATATAACCCCTACATTTTGATCATACATTTATAATTTGTGGCTTTATAAATAATTATAATGTGGCCTGTGTGATTAAAGACGGTAATTGCTCACAACCTGTTTTACACCGCTGACTTTTGACAAATGAGATATTTGTGCGGCATCAGTATATTGTGAAATGCGCCCTCCGCCGGTCCTTGATCACTTCAACAATGACTGAAGCAAACACGATCAGTGATGAGGGAAACCTGTAAGCCTCTCTCAGGCTATAATGTAAAGCCAGTCACACATCAATGAAAACATCTCATCAAACATTTACGCTATCAGCTCCGTAGCAAATTCATTTGAACGTGCCGAGCTCCAGGTATAATTACAGCCCATGATGATAAACAGTCTCTTCAGCAAAAGTTAGAGGGAAACATTCAGGCATTGTGTGTCTCCCAGTCAATGCATATGATGAGGTAATTAATAGCAGCAAGAAAATCACGAGACAATTCTTTAGTTAATGCTAATTACCTGCCTCACCACGGTGGATTTCAGCAAGCCTGTTATATTTTTGTCATTTTGCTGCTATAAACCCAAAGCTTCAGCTTGGTGTGTTTTTAATGAAATAATATGGAGTAATATTAAGGAGAGGATAACAAGGTGTAATGAAATCAAATGTATTTTTGAACTGACAGAAGATTAAGTTGTCTAGTTCTGATGTGAATGAGGTTGAGAAAAACATGGCAGACACAGTTTGAGCGACAAAGTTAAGCAGTATGAGAGATAGAAGGAGTAAGATTTTATTTGTGGGATATTAATATATTTAAAGCATTTCTTTAATGCAAAGATTTCCTTTACACAACCGCTGTGTCCCAGCATGTGTAATAGCAGGACCCTGAAACTGAAGTAGATCCCTCAAATGAGTCTGCACTTTTATCTGCATATCCACACAATGATAAGGTTACTGACAAAAATGAGAACAAGTAAAAGATTTCTCAGTTCAAGCAAGTTTCAAGCAGACTTGAAGACTAAGGTTTTATGGAAGAAATACAGAGCACATTAAACAGTCTGTAACCCCTTGCAGAAAAGCTTGCTCTATATAGCCCAATATCACAAATTGCAAATTTGCATCAAGGGGTGATAGTGACTGGTGTGCTTATTCAGACATGAGACCAACATGTTAAACTACTATTATGTTAAAGTCACAGAGGCAATCTAACTAGACCTCTTAAGTCTCAACTGGATGCTGTCACGACATAAAGATTACAGCAGTGCATCATTACCTACGTGTGGCTTATCAAGTACAATGAAACTAAAATCAGAAAATACTGTGAAGGAGCAAAGTTTAAGTTGTTGAGATTCTTCTCACGTCAGATCAGTCTTGTAAAAATGGTCTTTTTTCTTCTCACCGTGCATGGCAAAAGAGGCCTTTCTTATAACAGCAATAATCATCGGACCAGAAGTCTCCTTCCCTAAACTTGCAGCTGTCATCCAGGCCAACTGCATGACCATCATCATTAATGGGACTTTAATGGCAATCTAAGTTATAAAATCACTCTTCTTCCTTCATATCATCACCTTCCGACCACTGCTCTTCTTCACATTGTCTAATGCTTGAATAAAACCTTGATGCACATTTATGTAATGGACACCTACTGTATGTCTCAATTATGAAGAGGCAACTTTAACAGATACAGAAAGCCCCATCCCTCTAATTGGGATGTAGCTTGTAACTATTTGACTGGCCAGCACATTGCATTTCAAGATGGTGTTAGATTGTATTGTAAAAAAGTTGAGCAGGTCCACCTTTTTTTCTTCTTCTCACTAGACAACTCTTCCCTCTGCATTGTCACCAAGTTATGTCAAAGCAGTGGACTCATTGAAATGAATGAGAAGGCTGTTTTTAACGTGGTGCTACTGTCAGTCTGAATGCAGCCTGATGCAAAAGATGGTAAGGGCTCTTAAACCCTTACACAGTCAGTACAAGTAATAATCAATGTTATATATTAATCATGGATCAAATGACTGTAATGTGATGCTTTTAGTGATTAACTTACTGTGAATGTTCCCAAGTCTGCAGTTCCCCTCAGCTCTTATACAGCGTTGTATTAATATGTCTCTTTACATTGCCTTGTGTTGCTTTTATATTCTGTCTTGATGCCTTTTATGCTCTATGTAAAGCACTTTGAATTGCCTTGTTGTTGAATTGTGCTATACAAATAAGCTTCCCTTGTTTTGCTTTACAGAGGGTTTTTCTTTGTCTGTTTTTTCAAAGTATTTTAATTGATTGTTTTGGTTTTTAGTCCCACAACTTAGGTTCGCTCTCATCACTTTCATATAATTGTCTTTGGCTGCTGAAGATTCCCTCCATGCCTTTTTTAAGATGTATAAGAAAACCACAAAAAAGTTCATTCACCTATTTAAGACATTTTTTAAATGACATCTACTCCTTTTTCAAAAAATCTATGAAAATATAAATATTGTTCATCTCAAATGTTTAACTACTGGACACATGATGTCTCCTACTTCATTGAAAAGGACACGTGATTTGGAACATTTTCCACATCACTCTGTTGTAAACTGCATACTGGACCATGATCAACCAGTTGTGATGTCACAAATCATGCTTGCAGGTCCTTAAACTGCCTACTTGTGTCAAACTCTGCACATACATCACTCTGCACAGTGAAACTCAAATATCCAACTGAAGGAACAAGAAGCAAAACACATTTTTGAGCGGAGGGGGCTTTAAGTATTTGTGTTTTCCTGATTATCATATCTAGTTCTTGACTTTTGAGTTTGGATTGGCTTTCTGAAACTTTTAAATTGCAATTTATTTCACTCAAGTAGTGTCGTGAGGCATGCAGAGGCTTCTATTAACTTGTGGCAGGTATAGATGGGTGCCAAATTTCAAGAAAAAAAAAAAGGTGTCTTTGAAGCTGTTGTTCCACCATGAGCCTCCAGAACACCTTCAGTGCTCCTTGACATAGATTCTCCAAGTCTCCGGAGCTCTAAAGGAATGAACCGCATTCTTTCAACAGACATTCGCGTATTTGTTGTTTTGATGATGGTCGTGGAGAGCTCTGTCTAAAACCTCACTCCAAAATCTCCCATAGACAGTCACCAGATCTTAACCTAACTGAAGGCCATAGCGTGAGATTCACATCATTTTCAAACCATTAAGTTAGCCCTGCTGGTCCTGTGTATGAAAGGATCTGCATTAGTTATGTTTTTTTTCCTCTAATGTGTGATCTGTACTTCAACTCACCTGGGAACTATCAATTAATTTTGTCAACATCTACATGTATATTAAGAAAGTGGCTTATACCTCTCCAGTTAGAGGTAGCAAATTGTACCCAAAAATATCTTCTCAATATAATATGACAATATGAGCCAAAATGCAGACATGTCCATGCCCTGGTAAAGTGTTCATAAATGTTCTTTATTGTAACCTACTACAATGTTTGCTTCTATCAGCCCTGCAGACTAACGGGTTAGAGAACCAAATTCTTCTGATAGACAGACAAACACGATGCTAGACCTCTGTGAGTCCAGAGGGTGACAGGCAGTCCTCCCGCATCATTAACCCAGTTTGTTGTGAGGACCCACTGCCATTGTGAGGTTGTGTTTTTGGCACGCTGTGTTATCAGTAGTGATGGGGAGACTGATTGCAGCTACACAAGGGGGAGGAAATTTCCACAGCCCATCTATCACAGGCTCAGATAAACAGATGGAAGACTGTCGGCAGTACAGGCTGAGCACAGTGCCTCCCCTGCTGTCCATTAAAGTGAAGGATTCAGGGGATGTGGCGAAAAGTGAAAGATGCACTCTAGGCAAGATTCTTCTAATGTAAAGTGGCCTTAATCATTCAGTACAAAGGACAGTCCCCGATGTTTTCAACCCAGATGACATAGATTCACTACATAAGTTATACATAGATTTAGAATTCCCGAAAATCCTGCACGCAGTAATCCAAGCACAGGTCAAGCAGTGGCAAGAAGGATTCAGCTGTATAACAGCCTCTGATTGCTTGATTTAATGTCCAATAAGGGGTGAGCTCTGTTTTCAATGGGGTATCATAATCTCCCATTTCACCATACATTACTGCATCATTGTGCATTCTTGTTGTAGGTGATAAAATATTCTACATACAGCTTTGACTAATGCACCATAACCTGTGACAGGAAACTGGCAGACAAATCAAGTCCACAAAATAAGATGATGTACAACTATACATTTCAAAAAGTTCCTTAAAAGTCCCCCTCCACGCAAAAATGTGTTTGTGTTCACATTCAGTTTCTCTGTGTTCTTCTTAAATCTAAGTAATTAATGTACCTACAAGCATGATTTGTGACATCACAACTACTGTTGCTTGGAAGCCAGTTGTGGTCCAGTATGCAACTTACACAAGTGTGTGTGGAAACTTGAAGCCTCCAGTTTCATATTCATAGATTCTGGGTTTTTCAATGAGAGAGGACTACATGCAATGTTTAACAGCTAGGGTAAAGGAAGTTTTTGTGGAGAAACCACATCACAAATGAATATTCCAAACAAAGTACATTCATATGTCTTAAAACATGTCTGGAGTGGTTCTTTAATATTACTGTGCTACCACATGGGAAATATAACTGATAAACTGATATGATATATAGAAAGTATGTTCCAATATTGAATGATAAAAAAGTTGGATAACGTCTTGAGGTATGAATACAATACTAATGCCATAGTCCTGTTTGGGACTGTCTCATCCACTGTGTGGAGACAGTTCCAGATGGTTCTAAATCCTGCTGTCTCTGGTCTGTTATTAAACTAGCTGTGAATTCCCCAGTAAAAATCCAGTAGCTACTTGTTAGTTTATATGATGATGCTTTACTTTACATTGGGGGTAAGTAATGGTAGGCTAATGAAGTAATAAGGGACTACTTAGTAACCACTTGAGGAGACACACGAAAGCCAAGTAATGGTACAATAATGATGAAGTAATGAGGTAATGATGTGTCACTTTACTCAGGGGGGCACAAAAAGAATAACTAATGTTTAAGTAATTAGTAATGAATGAATTGTTACTAGTTTTGTGCTGCTCAGCAGCTGGTTCAGAGTTAATCAGGAACGACACATAAAGAAAGCAGTCAGTCTGATCGATTTACAGATATTCATGAACTAATCATTACCTAAAGATTCATTCATATAGTGTCTACCAGTCTGTTCTCTAGTAACTCATCATTATCTACTATATAGTCCTTGATTGTTAGGGAAGTACTTATTAACGATTCATCAATTATCAGGTCATTCCTGATTCGTTCCTCACTCATTAGTAACTATGCACAGCTTTGTGTAGCATATTGTAAAGTGTTACCAGATGGAATAGTCAAGACAGTTTGAAATCTGTGACCAGAGTGAGACACATCAGACATTAGATTTGGATTGAATATCAAATCGATGTTTTAAATATTAAATTATGGTTGTTCATCCTGTACCTGTGTGGGTTTCCTCCCGGTGCTACAGCTTCCTCCTACAGACCAAAAATATGAAGTTTAGGTTAACTGGTGACTCTAAATTGCAGCCCTGTGACGGGCCTGTCCAGAGTGTACCAGGGTGCACTCGCCCCAATGTCAGCTGGGATTGGCTCCATCCCCCCGTGACCCTCTAAAAGATAAGCGGGTGTAGATAATGGATGGATAGATAATGGACAGTTTAAAATCTCATCAGCAAAAATAGATTTACATTTTTGCATCTTATTTTTATTTCCAGACTTGATAAAAACATTAATTGTCAACTGTTGGATTTGGAGCAGTGTAAACAAAGCTTTTGAAGGTCCCATTAACATTATTTTAAGCTAATTCAGTTAATATTTTAGAAAAAATTAATTAATTAAATTTGATCCGGTTTGAACTTGACATACTTTAACCCTTCAAACATAAATTAATGCAGTACATTTCTTATGAGCTTGTTTTAACCCAAACTGTGTATGTAACAGAATCTAATAAAAACTACAGGACAAAGGCTTAGATGGAGTTGTGGTGCAGTTGTTGCTGAAACTGCCTCCAACTAAAGGTTCTAGATTTGAATCTGTCTCTTGCACTTGATCATATCATTGAACATATTGAAGGTGTAATGCAGAAAAATAATCAGATACATAACTTTGTATCCACTAAAGTATTTGAAAATATACTTAAATTTGTACCTAACAAGTATTGTAGAGGTTAAGAGTGCACCAGCTACAAAGGAATATTGTCATGTTGTATTTTTAATGATCATCTTCATTTCTATGTGCTTTCTCTGCTCCCTGGACAGCCTCTGGTTTCCATTCATGGTGTTGGATCAGCCTACATATCTCAACACAGGTTAAGTCCTGTTGATTGTTGTACTTGTGTTGAAATCAATAATGAATCCAAAACACTGGATAATAGTTAGCAGTATATGTGAGATGTGAAGTACATCATTTGTAGTAAAGAGGCTGTAAAATGCAATAACATTGGTATGGTCCTCACTTGACATTACATTTAAAATGAACTCATAATTTCTTTGTGTGTGTATGTGTGTTAAAAATGAAAGTGTAACCAAGCAGCATTCTCTTCTTCAGACCTATCAGCACACACCTACACACACTGTCCAACATGTTCTCCGCCGCTGTATCTGGAACCGACTGTTACAGTGGCCACGGTAATTATGCCCTGCAAGATTGCAGTTTGGGACCTTGCTTTCTGATTGAATGCTGGCAAAACTAGAGGGAGGACAGCCCGGCAAGATGGCACAATAATAAGCACACAGAGCACAGCGCTTACAGCACTTTAAAACAACTCGCCCTGGAACTTCAACATTCGGTGCTGATGAGTGCACGTGTGGGCATGCAGCAATGATTCATGACACCAGCCGGTGACTCATCTTAAGAGAGCAGAGGACAATGACAGAATATTGCAGTTAAGGAAATAACAACCTACCCAGCTGTAAATTACATGAGATATTCCAGGCTTGCATGCTTTAATTTCTTCATGTCGCAATTACAGTAAGTGACTTTCTTGCCTGAATCATCTGCAGTATTTCTGTCCTTCTGCCACGTTCCCTGGAAAGTGCTCTGTTTTATTAACACTGAATCTTTGCCTCCGTTAGGATTTTTTTTTTCTTTTCGAATTTTGAGCATGTAAAAAAAAAAAAAAAAAAAAGGAGGAGTCAAACTCAGCCGTGAAAAGGTTAACTATGCCACTTAGCATTCTGGAAGGCACCAGCTTCAACCTGCGAGTCAATCTGTCATTAAATCACCAGCAGCACCATCTCTGATGTGAGGATGTGGGATGTGAGGACATCAATAAGCCATCTCCAGCAGCAT
The DNA here is from genome assembly GCA_038419695.1 of Scomberomorus guttatus. NCBI lineage: Eukaryota > Metazoa > Chordata > Actinopteri > Scombriformes > Scombridae > Scomberomorus > Scomberomorus guttatus. The sequence continues at coordinate 5,210,492 of CM076464.1, forward strand.
TGGGTGAGGCTGCTGAATTGATCATTGTTATCCTGATGGCCATGTGCCATTGGCACTAAAAGGCTGGATCTATGTAATGGAAGTGGTTTTCAGATAAGGTAGGCGGGAGGTGTCTGTTCCTCATACTGTGGCAGATGTATGTGGATACTAAGCAGGCATTATGTACTCAGGTTTATGGTGTAAATCCGGCTTGTCTTGAATCTTCCTAAAAAATTGCCCACCTGTTTATCTTTAAGCCCCTAACAAGGATGATCCCAGCTCTGACCCTCCAGCTGTGATAATAATGTTCAGCACTGATGAATAATTTGAGGTACCAAACAAATACTGGACAGAACAAAACTGCAATGTTGGTACACCAAAGAAACAACTATTTCATAATTTAATAAAAACATAATAATATGGAAACAGTTTGGTAGCCCTGTAAATTACAAGCCAAAAGTTTAAAGACGTATCCTTTAATTACTTCAAATGCATTGCATTATGACATAAATGAGTAATACTTGAAAAGCATTTCCTGGAAAAACAAAAAAAGTATAGTGATATTGTAGATGTTTTTTAAATGTTCCAAAAATTGCCATAAAGTTGTTGGTGAAATTCAAAAACAAGCATTCATTGTTTATAATGTATGTATGTTCAGATAAACACTGAGGTCATGTCCATTTTTCTGGGAATCTGGGGGTTTCACATTCTACGATGAAACATTTACACTTGATGGATATTTTAAAGACTGATTCCAAATAAATAAATTATTCAATATTTCGTCTCCAGAATTTCATTCTTGTTATTGTGAAGAAGGCTTTGAAACAGCATTTAGACCTTCATCATGGAAAATAAATTGACGGATAATATTACGGTAATTAAATAAAGTATTATAATAACTGAAAAAAAAGTTTACAGTGTACAATTTACAGTATGTCTTGTCTAAGTTTTCATGGGGTTGGGGATTTTTCTAAATCCTGGCTTTGGTCCTGAAACCACAAACACATGACACAATCTGACTGAAAGAAAGGCTCATTACAAAATACGTGGTTGGTCCGTGCACTCTAGAACACACATGGAAGTGTCATTCAATCATTTGTGTCTACCTTCCAAAACCATTATAAATCACTGTTGGAAAAATAAATACGTTTTATAATGAGACAATTTGTTGACCCTTCCATCCACCCCGACCTCATCCCTACGTGGACTTCGTCACCCTATAATAACGTCACCTGATTCCTTCCTTTGCCCTCATCTTAATTATTACATCATCTAGAAGGCTTCTGTCACTTGAACGTAAACATATTTCATTTCGGGGCTCTTACTGAAACGACTGATCTTTGGGAGGACAGTTTCAACTGCTAGTGATATAGATGTTTTGAGCTATTGTCTATTCTATAATTATTATCAGGCATTATCAGTGCTAGAAAATATGTACTTTGTCTTGAGGGTGGCTTTCTCTCAAGGAAAAGTCATGGGGTCATTAAAATTAAAATCTTTTTTTTCTCTTGGGAGAATAATTGTAAAAATGTCCTGCTCATTAAATTGTGATACTTTTTGGCCAGATGTTGCTGGTATTAAGGTCACCAGACACATAATCATTAGGATTCATCTTTTGGGGACCAAACACATCCACAGCAAGTTTTGTGTAAATCCGGCTATTGGTTTTTAATATTCTTTATCAAGTGTCCGATCAGCTCAAGTTTTGTGCTGACAGTGGCACTAACCAGAGGATCAGACCAACACTACAATTAGAGTTCAATCAGGAGAGACTCAGTTTTCATAAGTGAATATTATTTATTGAACATGCATGATAGATGAAAGTGAGAAGTCTTTGGCGATTAGACCCCATTGTGATGTCGTCATATATTAAAGGGGAGGTGAAGGTGAGAGTAGTATAGGATATCCCCCAATGGAGTCTAGACACTGGTGGTGGTGATGAAGAAAGCGCTGAAATTTTGATGATGTAAGAGCAGCAGGCTTCTGGTGAATTCGGACCTGGCGTTGAAGTGATGAAGTAAAGGGGAATGAGGTGGAGATCTTGAATGATGAGAAGAAGAGCGAGCTTCTGGGTCGGAGGAGGGTCGCGATGATTGCACTGAATTGACAGCTGACAGCAACAGAGAAGAGAACAGATTTAAAGTTTGACAGCTAAGACGTGATTGGCGGATAGAGATCATGGCAGAATCTGATTTGTTAACTAGGAGTAACGCCCCTAATCAGCTGATGCGAGAGCAGAAGAAATGGGGGAAAGAGAGAGAGAGAGAGAGGAATGGGAATGAATGAAAGGTGACAGATGGTCTTCCTGCCTGAACTTACGCTAAGATCCCTATCTTGAATATCCATTGCATGAGAATTTGTACAGTAATGGTTATATGAAACCCATTTCAGACAGCAGGGGAAGTCGTTTTAGCCTCTCTGTGAGAGCAGTGTGGTTACTGAGAGTTCAAGCGGCAACAGGAAATACTGGTGTATTTCTTTTACCAGGAAATGGGACACTGCTTGTTTTGCTTTTGTAAAGTGAATATTAAGTTAATAATTTGCAATATGTTATCTGCTTATCCATATATCCTGTAACTGTTAGGTTTAAAGGATTAAGCTGTTGATTTTCTAAACAAGCTACAGTAACCGCTGTCTTCAGGGACGAAGGAACATGTCACCCAGCAGTGTGGCTCTTTGAAGTGTTTTTAATAGTTTTTGGACAACAACATGGGTCTACGGCACAGAGGAATAAGATTTATCAGGCTTTGGATACACACACAATACTTGTAAGAAGGATGAGTTTATTGTTGGTTTGGCTGTGCACATGGGGTTTGTAGACAATAAGAAAAATATAGAAAACCACCAGCCATATCCTTCAAAACTGCTGATGCAGATGGAAAGAAAACCTTCATGTGCAGGCCATGTCAGCTTGCTATCCTTGAATTTCAGTAGGAAACTGTTTTATGATGGTGTAAGGGAATGTAATTTAATTTCTCTGGTGTATTTGTATCATCCTGATGTGTTTAGCAGTAAGGAGACTTTTCTTTGTCTCTGTTCTATTGTGTCACTTCTGAAGTCATTTTTATTGTGTTAGCAGAACACATACCGTACTTACTAACAGGGTTTTGTCTTTTCCTCATTCTTCTCTTTTGTAGCGGTGACACTGCCATGTTCTTGGTGTATTTCTTATTTTGACTCTATGTTAGTGTTCTATGTTTATGTTTGGCCTCTATTCTGCCATTTTTCAGTTTTATAAATATACATATTATATATTTAACTTAATATTTATGAACAGTATGTTATATGATTTAGTTTTCAATGAGCAAGGCAGAACAATCTGGGGAATAATTAAGAAGCAGCCCTGGAATAATGAGAAATAAAGAACCCACATATAGTATTTCAATTCTTTGTATCTGTTCACCTGGCCTTTACCTCTTTGAAATGTATTAACCATTGAATTTTATTCACTTAGGTGGATCTGTGTTACATGGTTTGTAACACAGATCCACCTAAGTGAATAAAAGCAAAGACAAAACAGTAGAAAAATACTTGTATCCAAGGACTGATATGCCCTCCTTTTCCCATTCCCTTTGTAATAAGACTACTCTACATTGTTAAATTCCCAACATTTAAACTTTGGTGTATTCAACTTTTGAATACACTTGTTGTAACATTAAGAAATATGAACATTACACCCAACATGTATTTCTGCTTGTCTTATCCTTGTACTTTGTTTAAAAATCTCTCTGCTTTCTTACCATGCAGCTTTTCAATTCTGCTGTTTAAACATGTTTTCCTCTAAATCAGAGCACATAGAAGCATTTTGAACTGTATAAGGTGCAGTTCATGCAGAGGTTCATGCGCTGGCGACAAATGAACACCAACACATAGTTCAGTTCTTTTGTTTTCCTTTGTATTAAAACAAAATAATTAATGTTCTAAAAAAAAGAATTGTACTCTTTTAATACATCCTTCCTACAGTGTTTCATGTAAATGTGTGGGGGTGGACAGCTGGAGACTAATACTTTGGGTTGAGCTGGCTGTCTAACCACACACCTTGGTTTTAGTTCAGCAATATATTATAATTCTCAGCTCTGAATAAAACTAGCTCTGAATAGAGCTGTACAGCTCTCCAGGCTCTCAAATATCACTGTCTAATTTCAACAGAATAATTCCGTCATATTTTAATTGGGCCAAAATAATTACGTTCCAATTTTATGCTGCTGTAACATTTGCAGATCCAGGCCCATTAAACCCTGCACTACTTCATTACTGCAAGGTGAAACCTTGAACAATTAATGGCTTTAGCCTGTGCTGAGGTGCAACCATAAAGCATTTTTTTCCACTTAATGTAATCATAAAATGTGTCAAAAATCTGTTCTGTGCTTTATTAGCCTGTGAAGAGGGATTTCTGAGTACATCCAATTATGTTGGGACGCACCACAAAATGTCACTGAGTGCTTCGCAAGACCACAGCTTCATGTTAATGCTTCAATGAGTCTGCGCCACCTATCATGATAATGCACTGATGGATAGCACAAGTAGTGAATTATGAGGACGTTGGAGTAGCAGGTGTTTGTGAGCAGTGCTGTGATTCTGTGTGTTTCACTCTGATGATCCCTAATGAGAAGTAAATTAAGCACTTGTAATGTTGCATGAAGGAGTGAATACCTTGTAAATGCAGGTATGATTTAAATATGAACACAAAAAGAAAACATAATTACATGAGGTGTGCACACAAGGAAGAGTTTATGTTTTCCATTTTTAATCTTTAAAAAGTGAGTGGCCTTTGTTGATCATTTGCCTCTAGGCAATAAATCATAAGATCTGAAACAATGTAGTGTTTTGATATCAACAGTATACTGTGTGTTCATGCTTGTTAATTTTTGCTATACTTTAGAGGTACATATCTATAATTATAGGTATTGTATTAATACAATCACTTAATAGACACGTTTCTGAGCCACATCATGTTGAGATGAGTGTGCAAGTGGCAGGTATGAAACAAACTAGAATGACTAAGAACATGAAAAACACATGAGGGGCTGTTTTTGTGCCTTAAGCATTTTGCAACTTGTAGAACTCTGTGGAAAATGTTAACCTATTTTAGGGTAAAACAGCTCACACTGTTACTGTGTTTATAGCTTTTTAATGAATATCGCAAATGTTTGTCAGCCTCTGTGATCAATGCTTTGGTGATCAGTTTGAGTTTCAATGTGTGACTTGGTGACAGCTGTTAGGTGGCTGGCTTTGGAGGGAAAATGCATCTTGTAGCTTTTATGTGATGCATTTTTCATATTTAAAACCTTTATATATATTTTTTTCATGATCCCTATGGTAGATAAATAATACTTTCATATGATTGAAGCTTTGCCTGTACACACTGCAGCAAAAGTGCTATGTTAACGTTACTTATATTCAGATTGAGGATGCTTTTGTGCTCTTACATTGTGCAGGCAAAAAGGCTAACAGACAGTACTAATTACCATCTCTAGCTGCCATGTTACTTGTGGCTTTGGAAATGCAAGGATGAATGCAACATACAATCTCACATCTAAAGTAATTTTACTGGTTTCCAGCAAATTGCTTATCTCTTAAAACTAAAAAAGTCCATATAGACACTATCATGGCATTGTGGGGATGTGTCTTCTGCCCCCCAGCTGCACACACATCTTCGACTGTTTGTAAATGGGAAAGCCGGTTATAGCAGCACATATTTAACTGTGCATATACGGACCTCATTCAGTACTATGTGCATGATCAGATTTCATATTTAAATTTGTAGCTTTCTACATTTTTTCTTGCTTGAGGGTGTGCACAACAATAAGAGGGTTACGCATGTTTCACAAGTCCTACATTGTTTTTCTCTTCAGGCACTTTTCTTAACTAAAGCTGGTCAATGAGACCAATTACCATTTTCTATGCGCTCATAATCCTTTCTTCAAGGATGTATTAGGCATAGAGATGATCCCAAATCAAATCATGGCCAGAAAACAGAAATAATGATTCACATAATTTTTTTTTTTTTTCCTGATCAGTACCCTTATTTATAGTGGGGAGCCTTTAAAAATATTTTCTTCTGGAGTTCCATGAAAGACCACATTAGGTGTTTGGCATGTTTTAGCCTTTCAAATTAAACATTTTTACATTATGGTTGAACATTTTTCAAAGCATATAACAGTCTTGTAGATTGTGGAATCTCAGGAATATGTTTCCTATCTTCCAGACAGCCACTTCTTTTCATTAATTTCAGTACCCTTTTGTCAGGTATCTTCCTGTCATATTTCTATGGTAATGAAATTGCAAATGCAGACTTGTTTTACAGTATTGCTGATCTGTGAAGAAGGCAAAAGGCTGCGAAATCTACAAAGTGTGAGATCTGAGACAGGCTGCTGTACAGAATTGCATTGACGAGTTCTGTTGCAGAGAATCAAACCCAGAAGACAAAAATAAGCTAACATGGACATTAACAATCTAATCTAAAACCATTGGTGATAGGGATTGCTGAATACCCGACAACACAAATCATTCACATGCTTAATACAGGTAGGGAATTGCTCAGAAAGATTGTCATGTAGATTTTTGGGGCATTTCTAATTTGATACCGTTTTGTTGAATCGGTGACTTACAATTTGAAATACCGTACTGTCCAGATTAAAAATAAGTATGGGGCACCTCTGAAAACAGGGTTTAAAACCATAAGTATTTCTCTATGACATTATATTCATGACTAAATAAGCAACAATCAGAGTCAAAACCTAATTTAATCTGCTTCATCGGTGTGGGTGTGGTTTATTTGACAATACACTTGATTGACAGTGACCAAACAACCCACCAACTGCCACTGGATTCTAAAAAATCCTGATTAGTGCATGGAAATACATGATATTGCATTTTTCCCACTGAGCCCCACTTCAAACAAGTGAGAAGATCACAGAGAAAAACACAAATATAGAAATATGTGAAATAATTAAAACTGTTCCAACTCTGTTCTAAAATAGTTTGTTCAAGTATAATCTCAGAAATCAGAGTAAGAAACTGATTCAGGAAATCCCCTTTTGTCCCTTTTCCACTTGAACAACACAATAGGCTGTAAACACAACATGGACAGGTTAACACCTTATAAAGCTGATATGGGTAAGGTGTTTTTAGAGCAGAAGGGGAGAAACATTAGTATTCATTTGGAGTTGTATTTGTGGCCACCTGATGAATGTATCCAATAATCACTCTCCTTTTAGCTCTAGTTTGGTCTCCACCGACTCCTAAGAAAAATATCTGTCTCTTTTTAGCTTATTAAATCCTCCACTATATTCACCAGCTAGTCACACTTTGTCCATCTACTGTTTCTGCTGTTTGTTGCAGGGCAGGTAGTGTACTGCGGGTTCGTCACTGCTTGCAACACTTTTTGATAAGAAATAATCATTTGCGCTTTTATTAATATTAAAAAATATTGACCTTTCACAGGATCACATCTACATAACTCAGATCACAAATATCAAGTTCTACATTCAGTATGTGTTGAGTCAGCAAAGACTGAGTCAAAACAGCAATCATGTGGCAAGAACCTGTATCAGTCACACTGTAATTTCCCTCCATGCAATTCATCAGATTTTTTTACAAAAAAAAATCTTGGAACATATTGAATTCACAGTACAAAACTAAAAGGGAAAATATGTTTCTACATTGCCATTCACTCCAGCTTGATTGGCCCCTAGCCTACCGCCTCCGCCCACTTCTCTCTCCTCCTCTCCATGATCTGTCTCATCTCTCCCACTGCTGGACACTTTACAGCCAGCCATAAACAATAAGCAGAGAGCCTGTCATTGTGCCCACCAATGCAGCAGCAGCCGTCTCCGGGGGTCATCTAATTAATGCAGGGGATTATTGCCGGGTCCCTGGGCCGAGGCTGGGCCCTGCCGTCTCTGAATAGGGTCATTATGGGAGGTAATGAACAGGGTGAGCAATGAGTTTTGGGCCGACTTGGCAAGGGGCTGCCTCAAATGTCAAAGCCACAATGTAATCATCACTTTGTTTGAGGCACTGGGGATGCACTTTATTTGTTTTTGCGTAACTAGTAGTGTGGAAACTGCATAGATGGAGTCATGAATGGACTCATCTGGAGGGATGAGGGAGAATTGGTTACTGGTGAAATCCCTCCTCATTGACAAGGCTAATTTTAAAAGCCCACTATTGGAATGGCCTGCACTGGCTTCTCTTGGTACAAAAATATCTACATGAACAGTACATTTTTGGCAATAAAAAGCACTGAAACAATGTTTAACAAGATTCTTAAATGAGTCCAGATGCATATTATTGATCCACCATTAGGTGCAAAGTTTCTTATATTTAGAGTTACATATTTGTTCCACTTTGTTCCTACAACAGCATTCTTCCAGTATGTGATAGATACTATGTTAGCAGGCTAACTATCATTTGTTACTGTATCATAGTTTGAAGTTCAAATGCATTACTGCTGTATTGCTGGAGTCTTATGAAAATAATCTAGCTTGAAGTATTTGTACAGGTTATGTTACTCTTCTGTCAGTGTAACATTTTAGTATAAAATCCAACACTGCCCACCGCAGCAGAGACCTGGGTTCAATCCCAAAGGTTTTTGCTTCTTGCTCTTCACCCCATCAAATACCACTGGCAGTGTTTGCAAGTGGGAAACAGGTGAGGGATTATGTCCTTGTCACTGCTCTAGTGACTCCTAATGGTTGGTCAAGCACCTTGCACATGCATTATGACCACTTTGATGCCCCTTGCTGGTAGGTGAAATGAAGCAGCTGGTGATGAAGCCCAGCTGTCTACACTCTCTAAAACATGAGAGAGACTTAGCAGCAATAAGGGGTGCAGTACAGGAGAAGTGGTTATTCCAGAAAGGTAGTAAAAGGGAAAAACGCCACAAAAAAGCATAACTTTTTTCTTCAAATGTGACATGTTTTGTAGTGTCTCGAAGGGCATCGCTATGCTTCAAACAATGTGATTGTCAGACTGTGCCTTGCTGCCCTTACATTGTTTTGATGTCAGAATTGGGGGAGTGCAGCAGACAATATAACTTTCCTAAACCAATAATCCAACAATTGGGATTTACTTCACACAGGGATTGGCCAGATTTACAAAGATGTGAGTGTAAGGCAGAGTTTGAACCTCTGTCATTTTTAGCGAGTGCCTTGAAAGGAGAGAGAGTCCAAAAAGTATCTACCTTGACCCACATTTGTATGACTCTTGGGTAAAAAAATACAAAAACACACAAAAGAGATCATGGCAGGAGGAGGCTATAGCTGTTTTCCCATTAGATTTGCAAGAGAATTTTAAGTGAACTTTTGAAATGTTGCAAAAAGGAAGATGGCGGTATAGCCTTCAATAATATGTCAGCTAGTATTAGCCATGCTTCATGCTATCCAGAGATGCCAGAAGATGCCGAGAGCGGAAACATCTGATCAAACATGTTAGTTAAAAATTCACTGCATCATTATTTATTGGACAAATGCATTTCCATTACCCATTTCGCACATAAACTCTTTTTTTGACATTTCCAAAATCAACCTCAAGTGAATGTAAAAAATTTTTAGCGAATTTGAGGAAGTTTTTTTCAAAATTTTGGCATTTCCATTAAGCTTTTCTAATGCGATACCTCAAAATGCGCATAAAAATAGTGGATAATGGAAACATGGCTCATAATGGCAGGTTTGTTGCCTCATATTATAGTGTTGTCATTCAGAACAGGTGTAAACTACCTTGTACCTAAAATGGAGTCAGTGGACAGCGCAAAAACTAGTTTGTTTCAAGCACACTGGACCCTTACCTGAACCATTACAAGATTCAATTTAGTCACTTGCGATGCACGATGATGTACAAATGGTAAGGGTATAAAGACTGCCCTGCAAGGAAGGGTATGGAAAGGGTAGAATTCTGCTTTACTTTTGTGTTGCAGGGATTAATTCAAAATCAGATAATCCACATATTGCTTGCAAGAACTTGCAATTTTTTTGTCCCAACCCTCACAATATTTCTGCAAAAACATTGTTAGATTAAACCATCTTCCTTGTAAATATGTCATGATATATTGAACTGCAATAATATGTAACAGTTCAAAAATGAGCAAACATCAAGCATACAGGCTTAGAGGAGACTGAAGTTTTGATAAAGATGCCTTAATTAGTTACATGGCTTGTTCATGACAATTAAAAAAAAACAGACTAGTTTCGACCTTGGCAGGTCTTCATCTGGGTTTTAAATAGGGGTGTGTCCCAACTGGGTAATTGGGACAACAGGTGTGGGATAATGAATGTCATTGGAAGATTACATCCAAAATTTCACAAATCAAAAAACTGAAAACTCAAAAAAAAACGAATCATAAACTGAAAATGAAGGTAAACATTCCACACACGACTGATTGAAGTTTGCTCTTTCAAACATGAAGATGTTACCCCCCTTTGAGAGTGCCAGCATTTTTGTTATTTTTTTTAATGGATCTCAACATTTACCCATTGAGCACACCACTTTCTTTTCAGGAATGTGTAAACATTATTCCTAGGCTGTGCATGAACCTCGTCAAGGTCCTCCAATCCAAATTTTTAGCAAACAATTTCTAACCTTAAATCGACACTGAAACATAACCTCATCAATCTTTGTTGAGTAGCATACTCGTTTTAATTTGTGATTGAAGACACATGCACTTATGTCTGACCACATATACTGTACATTTCTGAGTTTTTGATTTTGTAAAACGCAGAGGAAGGATTACCAAAATATTGGCTCTATTAAATCATTCGTTCAGCTACATGCAGAACTCATGCAGTAGCAGCTGCAGTAACACTCAACTTGAGATGTTGATTATTAACACATGGTGTGTCACCATATGTGCATTGTAAACAACCATAATTACATCAACTGCATCAGGAAATGTCGTGAAACAATAGACAGCTTTACAGTATGAATCAAATGTTAATCAGCTGGTTTAGATGCTGTATGGCAGCGATGACGTGTAATTGTTTTTGAACACATCAGAGTATTCCTCTGTTCTGAATGCTCAGTTAGCAGAAGCTGCATGACTCCTCAAAGCTATGTGCCTTGTGTTTTGGGGCACTGCCCTGGGCGCTCCAAGGTCTCCGCTTTAGCTGCTGTGCACAATGTCAGTGTTGGAGAAAAACGCAGCAGCACCTGGAGAGATGAACACATTTCCCACTGAGTGTGGTTAACTTTAACTACATCCTTGGCACAGAAGCATCCATTTTTGTCTTCTATCACATGATCTCCTTTTTTCAATGAGCAATGTGGGTTTAGTCAGGAAAAACTAGCTCATTAGTCTGACTAAGCAGTGCATTTACAAGTGAATCAATCAACATACTTGCACCCAACATGCACCCTTGTGTTTGTCATGATGCATTCATCCATCTGGATCAGAGACAAGACGGCAACAGGACCAAAATAACTACCCCAAATGTCCACTCACCCACTCACAAGCTTCACCTGCTTAGATCTGCTTAGTTGTACAACAATGAGAATTGTGTAACATTCCTGGTGACTTTTGAACTTATGTTCTCAAGTGAGGCATACAGATGCATTATGTGACAACTTGTTTTTAACACACTAGTATAAGAAGTACCACATATACACTATCCTTTGTCTAAAATCAGTAACTCACGCTTCCCTATATAATAGACACTTAATAGTTTACTTGGAATCACCATCATTTTGTGTCATCACTGACAGTAATTTTGACATATATCAAAGGCATCACATTGTGGAATTTTTCCTCCTATGGTCCCATTAGATATGGTTTAATCAAAGTCTAAATGTGTTATGTATTTATGTACTGTGTGTGTGTGTGTGTGTCACTACTTAAAGCTGCATAGTAGATTTTTTTTTTCTTGGTCACTGAAGGCCAGTTGAATGAGCTGAAAATACAACATCTGACATATTATCACATTATAAAGATAGTATGGTATACATGTTCACAGACAATTGCTTCTGTACAAATCCAGCAGATGTAAAGCAACATTATCATTTACCTTTCACATTACACCATAGTCATTAGATCCGATATCAATACAAAAATTGACTGCTGCAGCTTTAAGGTGTGCTATAATTCTGATATACGTATAGAGATGATGTATTTAATGATTTATATGACCCAATTCTGCACCCAAAATGTTTAGACCATGATCCAGGCCTATCCGTCTCACTTTCCTCCACTCCACTCTTCACCCTCTTTGCTTCCCAGTGCTAGAACATTTGATACCCCCCTGTAGTCAGAACAGAAGAGTGGCATGCCATTTTTCACTGCACACTTAAACTCCAATTCAAAAATGAATGAGTGACTTCCATTTTCTTCTTCATTCATTTTTTCTCCATATCTCTGACTGTGTTCCCTTTTATAGCAGAAGATCACGTCCAGCAATTTGACCATATCTTTTCACACTTTGATCTCATTGTCTTGGTGCAGTCTTAGTCATTCAGCTACCATTAATGCTCCAATTAAGAATGGAAATCTGCAGCTGATGTTGACTGTTACTGTTACTGGGGAGCCATTGTATAATAGAGCATTGCATCTTCTTTGTCAGGAAACTTCCCAGCCTGTTGGCCTGCTGTGACCATCTCATAAAATGCAGATTGCCAGATTGGGCAATGACTGTCTTAGTGCTGAGATGAGATGACACGTTATATTAACGCTGTCCCCTATTTCACGCAGGCTGGTGTGTCATGGAGGACAGACATGAGTAATGTAAACAATGTCGGCAGATGCTAGGCGCTGAATGGCTGACAAGACGGAGTGACACATTCAAGATTTCATATTTACCAGAGAGAAATGAGTTTCCCTCCCTTCCATCGCTGGACCTTGATGGTATTTTGTGTGTGTGTGTTTGTATGTGTGTTTGGTGTCTGCCTGTAAGGTGATGGTCCTCATATTCTTGAGGAATTGAGTTTCACTGATAGTAAAAGTAATGTCTCTACCAGTTGTTTTTTTTTTTTTTTTTCAGATTTTTCAAGTGTCAATCAGAGTGTGTTGCAAGCTAAACATGATTAGTTTAAGCTGGAGGCACAATTTCATTCAAATGCAATTTGAAGAGCTATATACACAATAATAAAACATTAAAACAAAAGAAGCAGATATGAATAACGAACAACATGAACATCCGATTTTAAAGCTTGAAAACACACAGTATGTGTATATGGCCCCGCTTCAATGTACATATCTGCATGGCTAAAGATATGGTTATGTTGTCCTTTCTTCGGTAACTTAAGTTCAGGAAATGATTGTGTTTAAAAATAAAAAAATAAATAAAAAAAGATTGAATGTTGGATGTGACAGGATGTAAACTTTGGTCCATTATGACATTACAAAAGCTGGAGACAATATGTGCAAGTCCACCATCACAACCTCTACTATCGTATTTACTGACACTGACGCTGAATGTACTGTAGGTACTGAGTATAAATCATCCAATATGCATGCATAATCATCCAATACAAACATCATTCTGAGGATACTGGGCAGATGTGCACACGCCTAGCAGCATTATGTATGTTGTCTCAGCTCATCGCTTGTTGAGTAAAAAAAAGTTTAAAAAAATTGAAATGTCAGCTGTCATGTTGGCATGTTTAATATGGCAGTATTATAAAAAGGCTGGACTACCGAGATGGATTTAACCACACAGGAAATAAATGAAGTGAAATTGATGACTGTCAGTGGTTTCTTTGCATCAAACTCAGCATAAGATCTGTGTAATTCACCATGGATGCAACATCCTTTTCTATGGATATGGCAAACCCACACAGTCTGTCCTGAGGCACAGATGTACACTATTAGGTATGAATTAGTTTGGACTTAAGCTTTCTTTCTTTTCTCATCATCTGACTCATGCGTGTACAATCAGTCATGTGCTTAATACTTTAAACCTACATTATCAGATTTTTTTGGCCACTTGTTTTCAGCAGAGACCAGTTTTGAAATCATTGACATCATTGACAGGATGTCAGTTTATATGTTGAACTTGTTAGCAAACAGTTTCTTCTTCACATCCAGCAGAGCAGAGCAACATTATTATTCATTTGGAGTCGTGTTTCTGTCCACCTGGTGAATGTAAGTCCAACATTCACTCTCTTTTAGCTCTGTTTTTGCTCTCTACCAAATCTTGAGGGAAATATCTGTCTCTTTAGCTGCTAAATGCTCCACTATGTTCACCAGCTAGTCACTAACTGTCTGTTTACTGTTTCGTGCTGAGTAGGTAGTGTATAGTGGGTTTTTAGAGCTTTTCTCTCTGAAACCAGCTGCCTGCTGCGGCCATAAACGATGCTGTGAGAGTGATCATTTTCTCTAATGCTATTTTCCAAAAGGAGAGAACAGTGATATATATATATATATGTTCCTGAAATTAGAGGGAATAATTAAAATTTCTTGATATTATGTGACAGAACCGATCAATTTCCTTGTCTGAAATATGCCTCTTAATATTCCAGGACATTGCAGAAAAGCCATGAATAATTGCATTTAACAGCATGGACATAAAAACAGAAGCTGCCCAGTTCAGCCTATCTGTAACACTGGCATGAGCAGCTTCAGTGGAGCCATTATACAGTAGATGCAGAAGTATCTCGCTCAAGGGTAAAATTATTGTGTTTTACATTATGTGTATTTCATTCAGAGACGCTTCAGTCGAGGAATTGACCATTTGCAGCACAACAGATTACACAGTTAGATTTTTGGCGGAAAAGGCTCTGGATTCTTTTGAAAGAGTGCTTTCAAAAAAACAATGACGAGGATTCTGCCGATAAAACTCATTAAAATAATAAAAATTCATGCACATAAGTCTTAGTTAAATCTATAAAATGAAATACCACATAAGTAGGAGCTCTGGGTGGTGGAGGGAGCTGTAGCAGCAAAAGGCGTTGGTCTGTGCTGTTCAGCCTGAACTAATGCTACACTTTGCATGTGTTTGAGTGCATCTCTGTTCCTACATAAATTGTACATCATTTATTAGCTTAGTGTATTTAGTTTGGTTTATTAGCTTAATTAACAGGGGCCATGCACAACACAACTGTTGAGCCAGAGTTAGTTATAGCCTATAGCTAATTTACATCTGCAGTCCCTGAGCAGGAAGATATTAAAGGCAATACACTACAATACAAACAATACAATACAAACAATTAAAAACAATACAATTCACAACATTTACAAACAGTACATCACATATAAAACAACATCATACAAAATATACATTACATCTCTCCAGTTGGTTCCATACGAAGGTTTAGATCAGTCATCACATGATTGGTTTGTCTTGAGACATGTTTAAAAAACACTGAAGCTTGTATATTCTCTGATATGCGTGGGAATTAAGTTCCATTTATCTGCTACTCTGACTGAAAATGCTGATTGTCCGAAAGCAGTTTTCCAAAATTTTGCAGAGCAGTCACCTCTGACTGATGCCCTGGTCTCCCTAGCAGTGGTCCTGCAGAATGACACACATTGTTTAAGTTGTGGTGGCACAAGATCATGAATAATTTATACATCAGGCACATATCTGCAAAGCAAAGAAAACTGTTAAAGGTCAATAAATTATACTTTTGAATGATGGTACAATGATGGTAGCTTCTTTGTTTTTTAAAAAAAAAATGTTCACAGATTGTAAAGAGTGTAAAATGGTTTTAGCGTAGTCACTCCTGCCTGGGACCAGCTTGAAGCACAGTAAGATAAGTGCGAGAAAATCACTGAGTGCATAAAGAGCTAAGCAGCGGCTAGAGGCAGGTGATGCCTAATATGTCTAAAATTCATTAGGTTAGCTCTGACATCTCTGGAGACCTTTTTTATGTGTTACTTTATATTTAAGGTAGAATCAATGATTATGCCCAGATACTTGAAGTACTCAACAATATTTAATTACCTGTCCTTTAACTAGGGTGTCAGGTTGATGTGTGTCATTTCTCTTGATAGAAAAATACATGTGCAATGTGCTTAAATGACTGTGACTTTATTTTCTACTTTAACAATTTTAAAGCACTACTAGTGGCCCCTAGACGCTTCATCTAACATACAGACAATTTTGCTATTTCTCAAAGTTGGTCCTGGGGATGGTGCTACAGGAAAACTTCCAAGACTGCAGTTGAATACTGTCAGGGTAAATGTATTATTTTAAACTTGTTTGAGAACACAGACTAAACAGGAGCTTTCACTGACAGAACTGCTAAAGAATGCTTGTTGATTCCTCTTGAGTTCATGCAAATGTGTACTGCAGTCCAAAGAAAGTCGAAAGAATTGATATGTTAACAGATATCAAAAGTGACAATGTGTATGCTAAACTGCTTCAGTATTTCTCAGACAATATTGGTTTTGTCACCATGACCCCATTTACAGCTACTGTTGAAATGCGGCCGTATCTGGACAGCTAATTGCATGTCAATACAAAGTGCAAATGCAAACAGAAACTCTGGCATAAGACTAGATCTAGTCAGCCAGGTGGAAATGCAGTGCTCAGTGTCTATAATGTATGTACATTTGTCCAAGTAGGCCAAGGGCAATTATAAGTACAATTATGATGTGCTGATATGTGAATATTACAGTTTAGTGGGACTATACTTAAAATCCACTTTACTACATCTACTACAGCTGTAGTGATAGTATCACTACAGCTGTTAAATACATGTAGTGAAGCCCTACCGATATATTATCAGTCTGCTGATATTATTAGCCGATATTGGCCTATCCCAGATTTATCAGTATATATCGGCATCAGCGTATATGTTACCGATATGCACCAATTGTTTTTTATTTTTTTTAAAGTTATATAGGCATCATTTTATGTATATTTGATGCTTTTTCTTAATTCAAGTTAAATATATATCTATACAGTATAGTTCTATTTGTGTTCTTTTTATTTATAGTTATTTATAATTATTAAATTTCCAGTGATGTTTACTGTTTCAGTGCACTGATGTCATTGTCAATGATGTTTATTGTCTGATGGACAATAAAGTTTATTGTTAAACTGTAATATAGAAAAGGGTTTCTCAAGCTCAAGTGTGGGCCCCCACATGGGGAAGTCTAACATGTAAACAGGGTCACAGGGGATTTCTTAGAATGTTGCTTTGTTGATTTTGTTATAATTTTGATTTAAAAAGGTTTGAAATCTATCTGCATTTAATATAATACATTTTTGAGTTACCTCCATGCTTTTGAGCACAGAAAAAAAAAAGTTTGCCATACTCAAATCACAACTAGACTGAAATATTTGAGAACCCTGGTCTCGACATGATTTCTTTCTTTCTTTCTTTCGAGAGATGGTCAGCAGAGAATTATAAGGGGGCACAAAGAGCACTATGCAGATGTGTGAACACAAACATTCTATAAAAGTCTAGCTAAAGTAATGCTAGCAGCTCTGTGAGGCTATACAGCAGTGCTTTGAGCTAAGTTCACAATGGCAATGCTAATGATGATGTTCAGCTGGTATAATGTTTGCCATCTTCCATGTTCAGTACAGCTGAGGTTGATGGGAATATATTAGTACAGGTAGATTGTGATAAACCAAAGTATTGGATACATTTTGGCCTAATGATGGTGCTAGATGAAAAGTTATTACAATTCATCCTGAGGGGCACATGAGTGTATGCAACATATTTCAAGGCAATCCATCCAATTATTGTTGAGTCATTTCACTCAAAACCACAAATGTTAACCTCATGGTGGCACCAGGGGCAAAGTCAAAGGTTCATGGAAGTAATTATGATACCTGTACCAAATGTCGCGGCAATCTATCCAATAGTGGTTGAGATATTTCAGTCTGGACCAAAGTTGTGGCCCAAACAACAAACTGATATTGCCATCCATGGAGCCACAGCAGCATGACAAAAAACACCAAAACAAGCTGACATAGCAACCATCATACCACTCAAGTAGACAAGTAGTAATATTACAATCCAATTTGAGTGGTGTTTCTGGCCATCTGATGACTGACAAGTCAAATATTCAGTCTCCTTTCCGCTCCTCCACTCCAGCACTTTGCTCGTCTGATGTTGGGTACTGGGCAGAGTAAAATGACTTCACAGAGTCTACAGAGGTTGAAAAAAGCAACTCAGATAAAACCATACACAACATTTGTGGGTTGTAAAAAGGAAACAGAAGCTTTGTAGAACTGCAGAGTTCTGTGTTAATGCTGTGTGATTTTGGCACTATGAGCGACCCTTTCACATTACAGTCATTTGATGGTAATATCAAAATACTGTCTAATTTATATTTAAGCCAAAATTTGAATAACTTACACCATTAATGGAGTATTATTCTGCGGCACAAGAGATACCATTGCTCCTGATAAAAAAACACATAATTACAGAAGAAAACATCCACTTTGATGGTAAAGATGTGACTTCTGCAAATGGAAACACCAACACAGTGGATAGAAATGTCAACAGAAACATATGTTAAACCCTAACCACCATACCAAATGTCAATGTAGAGCCTTTCACTTTGAGTGTAAAAATGCAATTGGTGCAGGAAGAAATGTCATTAGCACAGGTGTAAACATTGTCTCCATGGGCAGAAATGTCACACTGACAGGTGGAAACATGTTAGCTGTGGCTAAAAATGTCATCTCTCCAGGAAGAAACACTCCCTCTGTGGGTTGAGGAGTCTTTTCCACAGGTAGGCACGTCATCACCACAGGAGAGACAGCCACATGCTGGGAAGAAACTTCATCTGATTGGTTTAAAAATTGTCAATGTGGGACAATACAGAATTTTTACAGACAGAAGCTGAAGCACCCTATCCCTGTTGAACTTTTTTGTTTCATTCTGTGTCTGTGTACATGATAAGTCTTTTTGTTTACATGCAAGCTTTGAGTTTTTAAGACACATAATTAGAGTTGTTATTACAATTTAGTTTATTTTTTAAAAATATTTTAAAGATAAGACACTTTGGGAAATGGGAATTAGATGCCAGTGTTCTTTTTTTCCTCAACCAACCAACCATTCCCCATGCCACCTTTGGTAGCAATTTATAACAACACATCATAGAGGAAACCTTATCACTACACTGAAAGAATAGGACATTGCTCAGTGATGAAGACACATCAAGCAATTCAGGATGTGAAGAATCGTTGGTCCCTTAATCAAGTCACAATTTATATTTTCTATTTTGGAATTTGTTTTGTTTGCTTCATTGGCTCTGAGTGAAAAGTCTTAATTAATTAAATTAAGTCTTACACCTCACAACCTACTCTGTTCCCCTAGCTGCTATTTTCTTCGGTCCATCTGTCCACCAGATGTCCTCAGAGTTTCCTGCTCTTGGCCAGTTGCCTGATCCTGCTCCTCCGTGCACACTGTCCCTAGTGTCCTTATTAAACCCCAGCATATAAACCAGCCACCTTCTTTTTCCAAAACTTTCAATATTGCATTGCTGCCACTGTGTTCCACCTGCTCCTGCCTCCCGTTCTGTGTTCCTGTTACCCTGCCTGTAATCTACCCTTGTTTAGATCTGAGTTTTGTTTTGTTTCTCACGCCCCTCTCAGACTTTATCATTCACATATGTTCAAGACAGTCTCCCTGCAGGCCTCCTCTGTGGGAATGCTTCCATATTGATTCAATAATCGTAGGCTATCAACATTCAATTTAAATATTGATTGATTCAACAAACACTACTTATTGCTTGAAGCCTCTCTTCCCTTCTCACAGACACAAACACATGCACTGTTCTCCTTTTACTTGCAATTTAATATGAAAAGCTGATAATCGATAGCCTATTTGATCACACTTTTTGGTTGTATTTACAACCTTTAAAGATTCTAGCCTATATATAGCTATTGATATATAAGAAATCTACCAAAAAGAGCTTTATATTAATATAGTATATATGGAAAAGTTTGCTTTGTGAAATTGACTTAATGAGCTAACCCTAGTGACTGTAGGCTTAATAGATAGCCTGACTAGATACTTCAGTAGTTAAGGTGATTTAGATTTACACAAACTGATAACATCAGCTATTGTAACAGCACAACTAGTATGGAGCAAAACATTCAGACTACTTGATGTTTTGGATAATGCACATTTGCCCGTCACTGTTGTGTAGAGGAAGCTTCAAATAATGACCAGAACGGCTGTCGTTCAAATCGAATATTTTACTCGCCAACATGTTGCAGTTTTACAGAAAAGAAAGTAATCAACAGACTTTGCACCCGACATCTTGCACACAAATATCATCATAGTTGCAACAAAGCACAGGGCAGGTTACTTCCTTGAAACTTTAAAATAAAAGCATCTCTGTATATAACACAAAACAATGTATTTTCAGTATCTTATCCATACTAATACTGAATAAATACCATGACCAAGTTTCCCATAAATTGTCACATTTTCTGTAAATACTGTAACCGAGTCTACAGCTCACTCTGCTAACATTGATGCAGTACAGGCTTCCATAGAATGCAACTCACAACAATAATACATTAAACAATGTTTTTTACATTTCTTTGATATAGCTGCTATTAAAACAACAAAACACGAATTGCTGTATTTAATTACTTTAAACCAAACAAACCATAGTCATGTTGTTGTCTACTATATATGGCTCTTGACAATAACTGTGGGTATGCCTGGCATCTACTTCTATGGTTTTTAATGTGGGAAAAAAAAAGCTGCCCTCAGTGCGGAGCCTGCACCGGAAGCGTCCCTACAGAGGAGGCCTGCAGCCAGACCCCTCTCCATATGTTTGTATGCTCGGACTGCCTTTGTGTTACTGTATGTTAGCCTGTTAACCATTGTCTCTAGTATTCCCTTAAAAGTCCTGATCACACCAAAAAGATTTTAAAAACCATGACCACAACCATCCCCAAAGTTTGACCACATGGTTATTGTCCTGCCGATAACTGCTGATAAAGGTATCAGATCAGAAATCACTTCTATGTTTGTTCTGGAGTGCATTGTAATACTGGGAATTTCAAGTATTTCAGTTGTCTCAGTACACTCGAGTCTGGACTTCTCCCTCTCAGGCCACTATAATGCAGGACACTCTAACCAGATATGTGTGCATCAAGTGGTAGTAAACAGGGACGTGCAGGGAGCCCAGTATTTGTATTTGTATTTGTATTTGTTGAAGCAGCAAAATTATTTGTATTCGAATAAAAGTGGAAGTAGGCGTACAAATACTGTTTTTGTTTTTATTATACTTTTAATAGGATATTAAAGTGTTAAAATAAGTGTTCATCAATAAACTACTTGGCACAGGAGGTCCCCACACCGGGTCTCGAACTCGAGTTTCCCAGATCATAGACGACTGCTCTGAACTAAAGCTCAGCTCTGTGCCACTACATAGACAGACCTGTAGCTATTTATACATCCATAAAACAGAGACAGCACAACATGTAAGGTGTAAGGGAAGAACTTCAAAGGTGATTATTGCTTTGCACTTTTCATCTATTGCCTACTTTTTGCAACCTAGCAACAGGTTATGGAGAGTCTTGAGAGCACTTTGCGTGTGTCCGTAGCTCAGCTTTATCTCTGAGGAACAGCCCCAACTCTGGAAGTGATGTCCAAATAAGGAAATGTGCATCATGCAGCAGGTGGATGTGACTCCCCTGGTTGAGAACTGATAATAGACAACACAGCAGAGAGGAGGAGAGAGACTGAGATAGCGATGTAACCGTCCTGTGCGCTGTTATTTGACTTTTTTTTTCTCCCCAAAAACAAATAATTTTAAAAAATATTTGTACGAAATATGAATGTTTCATTATCCTCTCAAAATATTAGGCTGTATGCTAAATACAGCTGATATTTTATTACATCACTTCACTTTTTTATTTACTTACTGTGATCATTGTGATTTTTACAGTAAATAACTAACAATACCAACTCCTATTTGTATCAAGACAAAATAAGAAATGACCTGGACAAAATTATGACATTTCAATGAAAATGCAAAACAATTATTAACAGATACTAAAGTAGTCTAACTATTGTATCAACCAAACTGCAGCAGAGAGGATCTCCAAAGTCCACAAGCAGCGAAGTATCCACAGGCTAACAAGCACTGCAGGCAGTATGTACCAGTACAGACCTGATATGTATTGAACCTACAAATTAATTGGCACTTTGGATTTGTTTGTTCATTTTATGCCAGCACTAGTGCATGGACCAACAAATTTTTTGTCATTTAATGTGGAAGTCTTGTTGGCATGGTGACATAAAGGTGGATGGGTCACATAGCTACTTAAGCTACAATAGCTGCCTCCATTTTTGTCTCCAGCTCTCCATTCTCCCAAAGGTCAACACTGTCAAAATGGCATGCTATTAATCAATGGTGTGTATTCACACTAATTTACTTTGACCCTGTGAGGGAATCCACTGATCACAGTGACTTAATTTGTGTGAACTGATTTCACTGTGAAAATTTGGCATTTAAATGGTAGTGTGACTGGGCCTTAGTTCAACATGCTCTGCAGTGACTGCATTAGGTCCTCTTCCTTGTTGCCAAGTTGTTGAACTGTTACACTTCATGTCCATTTTGAAAAATTATCACCAATGGAAAATCAGTGTAACTAACTGAATTGAGGCTGCTGCTATTCTCCAATAAATGTTGAAACTACAAACAGCTACCTTTCAACCTTTATCACTTAGCTCAGACAAATCCTTCTTGCCTTCTTCTACCAAATAAACAGCATAATACCAGTAGCTTTTGAGAGCACTTCACCGTCAGTGGAGCTTCAACCAAGGAGGTCTGCCAACTGTGCATGAGTCAAGTCAGATGAAGATGATAAACATCTGTCTTGTGTTTCAAGCATCCCACTGTGGCATGTACCCAAGTTCCCCAAACACAACATCAAGCAGTACACAGCTACGTCACGGCTCTACAACTGCTTCTTTATATCACACATCACATCTGAAGCAGCATTTCCTCCAACCCACCGCATTGCAAGTCACACACGCTGTGGGAGACCTGGTTTGCCTTGTTGTGGTTCCTCACCCAGTAGTGTTACACAAAGGTTGCCATGAGATGTTTGTCCTCATTACAGGGTACCTTCTTATTTACATGATTTCTGCAAACGTGTGCCACAGCTTTAAAAAAGGTGACAACAAAGGTCATAGGGAAAATGGAAAAGCCCCACTGTGCAGTACACAGCAGATATTTGGATAAGGAGGTTTTACTTTACACTTATATGTCTGTCTCTCGCTGGCAAACAGATAAAGCCTGACAGCAGTGTACACCAATTGTAGCGTATCACAGGTGTTTAGCAGCTTTTCTCAGCATGAAGGTGATTAAAGGACAACTCCACCTGCGTTCCTTTCCGGGTTTTTCAAATGGAAATGCCCACTCAGCCGTTAGCAAAAAGCAGTGACATGGGTTAGAGCCAGAGCACTGATGCCCCTCTTCACACACACACAAAAAGTCTTTGGTAACAGTGGATCTATTAGATCTATATTTGACTGCTGTCAAATATACTGTATGGAGACCATATTGAATGTGTTAAAACATTCTTCGAGGGAGAATCCTTTTGTTAAATCCCACTACAGTTTAATAAGATGTTGCCTTATATCTGCTCTACTCTAGACATTAGCACTGAAATGAGTTCAGCCATTTGGGGATGGGTTTGGGAACACAAGACATCTATACAGCCACCAGTCTCCATTAAAGGATAGGTTGACAGTTTTTCAGGTCTGTCTTAAAACAGACGGTCAGGTGTTCATATGAACACTGAGGTTTTCCTTGCTATAAGCATGCCTCCTGTTCATACTGGCTATAAAAAATCCCCTTCAAATGCTCTTTCAATGAAGTGTTTGGAGCCAAAATCCACAGTCCTCGTTTTGAGCTAAAATGTAAAGCTTCATATTTGCATCAGATAAACTTTTAAGTACATTTTTGCACAGGAGGAGGACTGTGGATTTTGGCCCCCATCACTTACATTGTACGTGTATTATAAAAGGGATCTTCTAATGGTCAGTATGAACAAGAGGAATGATTATGGCATTTCAATGTTCATTTGGACACCTGACTGTTGTTTTAAGACAGACTTGAAAAATTGTGAACCCGTCCTTTAACCTCCAGAGCTGAGGCAGACCACTGTAGGCACAATGAGGCTACAAAATATTTATTGGAAGAGCAGTACTTTCTACCTGTTGATGAGGTCTGTGGATTATCCGAGATAACATAATATTATAATGATATGAAGTACGAGTGATTTAGGAGACTTTGTCACGATTACCATTTTTCCTGATTTTAAGAATTTTCTCTTAGGCATGAACAAAATTCATGAGTGATGCAGGTCTGTCAGATGAAGCTTTTTGTAAATATAATTTTCCAATGTTTTGAGCACCATAAGCAAAATTCCGTACATCTATATTGGAAGGAAAAAAATCTCAAAGACAAATGTCACAGAAACTAGGCAAAAAAAACTGAACTATCAGTGTAGCAAGATACCACTAAAGGGAAGTGAAACATATCTCTTTTTGTGCTTGAGGTGAATTGACCCTTCAACGTGCAGGGAAGTGACCGATGTGATAGCAAGATCAGTGTTTTTTTTTACATTGATCTAATACAGTTACTGTCCAACTTCACAAGACCCAGGAGGGCTTTGTCCTCAGTGTCATCTCCAGAGGCCGACACCAAGCGGATGTCATCATTCCTCGTGTCAGAGCAGAAACGGTCAGTGACTGCTCTGGGCACAAAGACGGATCCGGGGGATCAGTCACACTCTCCATTGCATGTGTGGAGAGCCTTGTGAAGATATTGCAACTGTTTGAGGAGGGGAAATGGACTATGTGTGAGGATTTAGCATCTCTATCCTCTTTGATTCCTTCTGCGAGTCTCTTGGGGATTCCATGAATAACCTATAGGAGGATGAGGCAGAAAGAGCTCCAGCACAGGCACTGAAACATGTAACATCATAGCAGCTGATGTTTAATAATGCCTCCAGACAGCCTTTACTGATCCCTCTGGACATTACTATGAGACCGCCCTGCAGCAGCGGAAGCTTGACTCTCAGCGTCATCAGACTTTGACAGGCTTAAGGCAGATTTGATGTCAGAGTTTAATCATGTCAGGCTGCATCAACATCTTTAGGTGATTAACAAGCCTCCTGCAAATTAAGTGGCCACTTTTCATTTTAGCACATTAGAACATGCAGTAGTGTATCATCTCAGTTGTCAAGGTATTCAAACATGTTTTATTTCATCTGCAGCTGCAGACCCAAATACATAGAGACAAGCATTGAGATGCAATAGTGAGCCAAATTCAAAATAACACTGATTCGCCCGAGGGGGGAAACTGCAATTACAGGTCGAAGGGGGACTGCATCATTGGTGGAGCATGGCATGTTTACTGCTGCTGTGTTTGAAGAAAGGCTTTAGGCATTTATTGGTTTTCTGAAGGGGCGTCATGTGGAGAAAAATTCAGGCCAGACACAATTAGATCAGAGAAATCTCTTTTGTTGGGATAGTGGGAAAGGTGAAGTAGAAAGAGAGAAATTTAGTGGATCATATACTCCATGTAATCTCATTTTTATGATAGTTGGTGATGCCAACGTAAACACTTGTGCAAGCAGGGTTGAGTGGGTTTTCCTTAAAGGCAAGAAAAGCTCAGGGTATTGAACATTTTATAGCACTTTAACAGTGAAGTAAATCTTTTTCATTTTTTTCCAGACTTTTTCAAAATTTCTTTGGACTGACAGCAGTATGGATAAATGTTCTTGTGTATTTTTAGTTAGCACTGTTATCTTGCATATGTATGTAGACTCAGAGCTGGGTTTGTGGTCACCCCACACCAGGCAGCATGTTTCTGGGTGTGGTCAGCAGTGTTGTTAGAAAACATGGCTCCCCTTGGGTTGGGCTGGTTTTGAGAAAATACTATAAAAGCTTACACTATCCATCTTAGTGAACCTTTTCATGCTGTTGCCTGACCACTTTTTAGTTTAAGATGACTCTGGACACACATCCTCCTTGTTCTGTGTTTTCTTTCACCAGTGTCCATAGCTGTTTGACACTGCTTTAGAGTGATGATGAATTTGCAGTGAGTGCAAAATAATGTGATGTTTAGAAGCCAATTATTTTTGTTGGATTGACATTTTCAATGGTAAAGAGCAGTTTCCTTTACATTCTTACAAATAATTCTTATATTTATTATTCTTTTTTAAGGAATGCAGGTAATAGAGGAGCACGTAAGGATGACAGTTAAGGTTGCAACAGTATGAGATTTTCACTGTATGATAACCATCTCACAAAATATCACGGTATCACGGTATATGGTATATCACAGTTATTATCATTACAATTACAATTACAATGACCCTTAAATGAATGAAAACAGAAGTTTTTTTTTTTTTTGGTTGAAGAAACACGTTGAAACAATCTTTTTAAATTCTTTAATCTTAGTATGTGTAAAAACTCGGTTTGCATAGAATCCCCCCCCCCCCCCCCCAGACATGTTGTACCTACTACAAGTGTACAAGTATTTCTGTCTTCAGTAGTCACACTTCTGAGACTCAGCCATGAAAAAATGGAAAAAATATTAATGCAGATTGTGCAATAAAATATCAATGTTCTTTGAAAGACGGACTGAATAAGGATATTCAAGAAAGAAAGAAATATAACCACTACAATTTTTCTATGTGGCAAATTAATTTCCTCTTTTTCTTTACAAAACTACACATGTGTTCAACAGTGGTCTGTACAGTCATGCAGCAAACACCTTTGATATAAATAGCTGTGCTCTCCCTCAATCAAAACCAATGCAGGGAGAAGTGAAGCTTAATTAACTACAACTAAAAAAGGAAGGTGGGGAAAAGACACGATATGTAGGTCAAACTTTGCGAGGGTAAAGTATGCCAAAGGATACTCTGAAGTCAGTGCAGGGAATAAAGTGAATTAGCCCCAAGCCCCAAGTGAAGGAGTTCAAGTATCTCGGGGTCTTATTCATGAGTGAGGGGAGAGATGGAGCATGAGGATGACAGGCAGATCGGTACAGCATCAGCAGTAATGTGGGCGTTGTACTGAACCGTTGTGGTGAAGCTGAGCCAGAAGGCAAAGCTCTCAATTTACCAGTCAGGTTACGTTCCAATCCTCACCTGTGGTCACAGGGTAGTGACTGAAAGAATGAGATCACAGATACAAGTGGCCGAAATGAGTTTCTTCCGGAGAGTGTCTGGGCTCAGCCTTAGAGATAGGGTGAGGAGCTCAGACATCTGGGGGGAGCTCAGAGTAGAAAGGAGCCAGCTGAGGTGGTTTGGGCACCTGGTTAGGATGCCTCCTAGACACCTCCCTCTGGAGGTGTTCTGGGCATGTTCAACTGGTAGGAGACCCCGGGGTAGACCCAGAACATGCTGGAGGGATTACATATCTCTCCTGGCCTGGGAACACATTGGAATTCCCCAGGAAGAGCTGGAGGACATCGCCAGGGTGAAGGATGTCTGGGTTTCCTTACTCAGTCTGATGCCACCACGACCCAGTCCTGGGTGAGTGGGGCGGAAAATGGATGGATGGATGGATGTTCATCATGAGTCTGTTACAGGAGTGCAATGCAAAATCGGTGGAGCCCTCTTTTAAGTTACCTCTACTAATGGTGCCATTAATCTTGCTGGAGGGACTTCTTGTCAGGCCTGAGTAAAAGATTAATGTTAAATGATAACTGACAAATTGTTATGTGTTGTCTTATTTGTAGTTCAGTTGTTCTACATATTTCCTTTTGGATTTAGACAAGTTTGAAATGCATCTCTATGGGGGAACTAACAGCCAATCAGCCTCTCCAGTCTGTTACAAGAGGCAGAAACACAGGACAGGAAATGTCAAAAGTAAGCTGTCTGGATCAAAGACTATAATAGGTGAGGCTAGTGGGCAAGACAGAGAAATTAGAAGAAAAAAAGGAAAGAAAAATGTCTCAATTCCGCACTCTAGTACTAGCCCTTGCAAGAGGTGGTTTAAAAAAGCATTACTGTGTTTCCTTTCTAAGATTATTTTTATTCTTTTATCCCACCTTTACAAACATATTCCCTCCTCTACGAAGAGAATGAGGATTTCAGATCTCCATTCCTGCACCAAAACGAAGATGGCAAACTCAAAATAAAATGTCTGCCTCCCCATTGAGTTACCATCTCTGTTTGACTTCAGGAATGAAGACAACAAGGATATAGAATTCTTTATAGATTCAGGGCCATAGCTTTATAAATGCAATAATTTATGTTAAATGACTTGGTGTGTATCTCTTTTTATCTTCTTCTTCTTCTTCTTTTGGCTGCTCCCATTAGGGTTTGCCACAGCGGATCATCCGTTTCCATCTCTTCCTGTCCTCTGTATCTTCCTCTGTCACACCAACCACCCGCATGTCCTCCCTCACTAAACCTCATAAACCTCCTCTTTGGTCTTTCTCTTTCTCTTTCTCTCCTCGTCTGGTAGCTCCATCTTCAGCATCCTTCTCCCAATATAACCAGCATCTCTCCTCCACGTATGTCCAAACCATCTCAGTCTGGCCTCTCTTGCTTTGTCTCCAAACCAACCAACCTGACCGGTCCCTCTAATACACTCATTCCTAATCCTCTCCATCTTCATCACTCCCAACAAAAATCTTAGCATCTTTATCTCTGCCACCTCCAGTTCTGCCTCCTGTCTTTTTGTCACTGCCACCTCCTCCAAACCATACAACATAGCCGGTCTCACTACCCTCTTTTAAACCTTCCCTTTCACTCTTGCTGGTATCCTTCTGTCACAGATCACTCCTGACACTCTTCTCCACCCACTCTTCTGCACACCCTGTTACTTTGAACAGGTGACCCAAAGTATTTAAACTCATCCTCCTTGGCCACTTCTACTCCTTGCATACTCACCGTTCCGCTGTCCTTCCTCCCATTCATGCATGTGTATTCCGTCTTGCTCTTACTTACTTTCATTCCTCTTGTCTCCAGTGCATATTTCCACCTCTCCAGGTTCTCCTCAACCTGCTCCCTACTCTCACTACAAATCACAATGTCATCCTTAAACATCATAGTCCACAGAGACTCCTGTCTGATCTCGTCTGTTAACCTGTCCATCAACATTGCAAACAAGAACGGGCTCAGAGCCGATCCTTGATGTAATCCCACCTCCACCTTGAACCCATCCGTCACTCCAACCACACACCTCACCGCTGTCACACTGCCCTCATACATATCCTGCACCTCTCTTACATACTTCTCTGCCACTCCTGACTTCCTCATACAATACCACAGCTCCTCTCTCGGCTCCCTGTCATATGCTTTCTCCAGATCTACAAAGACACAATGCAGCTTCTTCTGACCTTCTCTATACTTCTCCAACATTTCCATCTGTACTGCTCTTTCCTGGCATCAAACCATACTGCACTAATTATCACCACTCCTCTCAACCTAGCTTCCACTACTCTTTCTCATAACTTCATGCTGTGGCTGATCAACTTTATTCCTCTGTCGTTACTACAGTTCTGCATATCATCCTTATTCTTGAAAATCAGCCACTACACTTCTCCACTCCTCAGGCATCCTCTCACTTTCCAGGACTGTGTTAAACAATCTAGTTAAAAACTCCATTGCCATCTCTCCTAAACATCTCCATGCCTCCAGAGGTATGTCATCTGGGCCAACTGCCTTTCCACTCTTCACCCTCTTCTTAGCTGCCCTCACTTCCTCCTTGCTAATCCACCGTACTTCCTGATTAACTATCCCCACATCATCCAACATTCTCTCAAATTTTCTTCATTCATCAGCCCCTCAAGATACGCCTTCCCTTCTCAACACTCTCCTCGGTAGTCAGCACATTTCCATCTCTATTCTTCACCACTCTAAACTGCTAAACATCCTTCCCAGTTCTGTCTCTCTGTCTAGCCAATCGGTACAAGTCCTTTTCTCCTTCCTTAGTGTCCAAACTCTCATGCAACTCACCATACGCCTTTTCCTTAGCCTTCGCCACCTCTCTCTTCACCTTACGCCACATAACCTTGTACTCCTGTCTACTTTCTTCATCTTTTTGGCTATCCCACTTCTTCTTCACCAACCACTTTCTCCATATACTTCCCTGTCCTTCTTCATTCCACCACCAAGTCTCCTTGTCTTCCTTACTCTGTCCAGATGGCACACCAAGGACCTTCCTAGCTGTCTCCCTCACCACTTCTGCAGTCGTTACCCAGCCATCTGAAAACTCTTCACTACCACCTAGCACCTGCCTTAATTCCTACCTTAACTCCACACAAGTCTTCCTTTTTCAACTTCCACCATTTGATCCTGGCTCTGCCTTCATTCGCTTCCGTTCTTGGTCTTCAAAGTCATTCTACAGACCACAATCAACAACAACAATCCAATGCTGCCTAGCTACATTTTCCCCTGCCTTGCAGTCTCCAATCTTTTTCAGATTGCACCACCTGCACATAGTCCACCTGTGTGCACCTTCCTCCACTCTTATACGTTACCCTGTGCTCTTCTTGAAATACGTATTCAGCACCCAACAGTAGCATAGTTTCCACCAGCACTCTGCTGGTCAACAGTTCCAGTGGCAGCCCTTGGTTACTCAGGCCTTGAACGATCTGGTATGGAAATCTGATTTATGACCTGCATATTTGATTTGGCATAGGTTTTTACACTGGATGCCCTTCCTGATGCAACCCTCTCCATTTATCTGGACTTGGGACAGGAAGTAAGAATGTACTGGCTTGTGCATCCCCAGTGGCCAGGTTGTGTATCTCTTTGTATGAAAACAGAATTTCCCAATATAAAGATTATGGTTACATAAGAGGCACAGAACAGAGGAGTTTGACCTTGGACTATTCTGTCGCTTGAGTTGAAGGCAAGCAGCAACTACCACGGCTTGTGGCTGAAGCCAATGCAGAAGTACATTAAAGTGCCACCAATGGCTGCTAGATGCTCCAGCTGACTCCCATTCAAATTCTCTCTAGAAATACTAATTTAATAATTTTTTTCAATGAATAATTTTGGTCTCAATCGTTAAATTTGGGCCCTCTAACAAGTGTGCTGGTGGTCATTTTGGAAATTATTGCTTTGTTAATAATATTTGTAGACTTATAGTAGCTTTGATACCTGCTGTGTGGGTGTTGACTGACAGCTCTGACTGACAGTTCACTCACCTGCTGCTCTCCCTGGCTCCTGGACTATTGGACTTGGACTACTGTCACAATATTTGATTAAGTTTGATGTTGCTTAATTATGATACATGCTGTGTTAGCACAAATTAGCTAAAGTAGCTAACATTAGCCCAAGTGTTCAGCGCTTGGTGTTCCCGGTAAGCTAGGGTTAGCTTGGGTCCCCACATTCCTTATCTGGAAGGTCCTGGCTCCAAACTGAAAAGATGGCAGCAACTCTGGGCTTCAAACCGGCTCCAGTGTAAATCAATGGGTGACGTCACACCTTGCTACATCCATCTGCATATACAGGATATGGTTGGGGCCTCCGGTAGCTTTGTCATGGTGACCAATTCATTATACTTGTCAGGTTTGCTATTTTCCTGCCAAACTTAAGTTATTCTTTTGGGTTTTGGGTTCAAATTTTGGGGGCTGCTTCCACATTGTAGAGCCATTGTCAGGAGGGTTTAGTTGCTGCAGAAAAAGAACCTAAATGTCCAAGAAAGCATACTGTATTGATGTTGCAGTTAAATATCTGGCAAGCTGAGGAAAGAGCCAGCAGCCTTTGCTGCAGTGGCACATTGGTGCTGCCTGCATTCACGATTAGTTAGTTAAAGTTAGTCACATTTCAGTTGCTGTAGTTTTATAGCAGGTTTTTCATTAGACTTTTTGTCAAAAGAGGAATATATATTTATTTATGTATAGCCCATATAACATATAAAATATGAAACCTGCTCTTATTTGGTACAAATTTGATATAGGCCTACTTGTCTTAGCAAATCAGATTTTTAGATTCATCATTTATGCTATTTATTTATTTATATACATTTATTTTTATAAAAATGTTTAAATAAAAATATGATCTATGAGCTATAGCAATTGTAGCTTAATGCTATAAATATTTGTTAGTTGTGCAGTATACTCAGTAGGAACAACTGAAATTTCCATCTTGAGTTTGCAGTGAACACTTACAAGTGTACTGTACAAATGATGTAACTTCACAAAAGTGATTAAACCATGAATCTAGAGAAGACTGATGCAAACTGACATCAGATACTGATTCAGTCATCCTACCTTCTTATGAAGCCAAGCACCTCAGGAGCACCTCAAAAATGTTTCTCTCTCAGCCTGATCTCAAGAAGGTCACCCATGCTTTTATTTCATCTCGATTAGATTACTGTAATGTTTTATTCAGGGTTAAGCCAAAAAACAATCTTATGCCTTTAGCTGGTACAAAATGCACTGTTTTAGCCTCTCTTCACTAGTTACCAGTAAGTTTTAGAATTGATTTTAAGATTTTACTGATCACATTTAAAGCACTTCATGGTTCAGCTCCCAGCTACATTGCTGAATAGCTGCTCCCCTATGAGCCAGAGCACAGCCTCAGCTCCTCAGGCAGGGCTCTGCTGGCTGTTCCTAAATCCTGGCTCAAGACTAAAGGTGACCGGGCTTTTGCGGTCAGGGCCCCTCAGCCCTGGAACTCCCTGCCTGAGAATCGGAGGCTTATAGGATCGGTGACATCTATAAAACACTTCTCAAAACATATCTTTTTTTAAAAACCCTTTTATTAATTCTATCACACTGTTTTATTTCCATGTCTTACCTGTTTTATTATTACTGTCTTTTTTTTCTTTTTTGTCTTTATTGTTGGGGATTTTATTTAATTTTATTTTTGTATTATTTTAATTGCCTGATTTTACTTGCCTCAGTCCTGAAATGTTTTGGTAATCCTGGTAATAAAGAAAAAGCACTTTGTAACTTTGTTTTGAAAAGTACAGTGTAAATAAAGTTTATTATTATTATTCTTTCTCTTCAACTTCATGGAAAGACTGAAAGGGATCTTATCCTCCCTACCTTTCCTTAATTGTAAAAGTGGTGCATTTATATTTAGCAAAACAGAACACAGAAATGCACTTAGCTGAAATAAAAAGAATAAGCAGCTAAACTGGACTAAATATGGTAGTTTTAGCCTATTCAGACAGGAGACCCCAAACCGGAGACTTCTTAATCTTAATTTTTACTCCTGTTTCTCTCTCTGTCCAATCTCTGTGTGTCTGTTATCAAAGCAATGATGTGTTTAGATCTCTGAAATGGCACAGGCTTGTTAATTTCCTGCTTTCTCAGCATGTTTTTTCCATGTGGCTGAGATGAGCTGGGCAGGCTGATGACAATAGAAAATGGGCCTCATTCACAAACAGTGCATACGCACAAATCTGTGCTTAAACTGTGCGTACAAATGTTTGAAGCACAAGTATGGGATTCATCAACATGTTCTTACCTGAATTTGTTCTTACTCTGGGAACAAATTTAGAACTGCCTTAGACCATGCATACGCACAAATCATGAACGTGCTATGGTCTTAAAAATGATGTAGTCAATATTTATTCAATGTAAACAGTATATTAGAACCACAATTATTAAAAAAATGATTGGGCCTCAATAAACCAATTTAAAAGTGTGAAATTGGTAATAATACACAATTTATTTACTAATTATGAAATTAATAGCTAAGATGTTGTATCCATAAATCATCATCATATATGTAATGAAATTATTAATACATTAAAGTTGTCCTGTTCCCACTTTTAGATGACGATAGCTTATACATTGGGATTTCCATATTGGAATGTGGCAACGATTAATTTCACCCTTCAGATTTGGGTGATATATGCAGCTGGTTAACCAGCAGCCTGTGCAGTGTTCCTCACAGCCTGACAGTTCAGCAGTGGCACATGGAGAGCGCTCTGTGCTCTGCTGTCACTACATCACGGCCTGTTGTGGACAAAGACGAAACACGATGCACACCTGGCACAGCAGTAGAGATTTATTTAGATCAATTCGACAGCTCTACACATTTACCAACTTTTTATTTTGTTACGGACATACTGCGTGGTAGTGGTGCAACAGGTAAGTAGGCTGTATACAGGATTCACAATCTCCAAACGGTTGTGCCAATAACATGTTTAACGGCCAAATCTGAATTTTCTGGTTTCTACTTCATAAATTATTGTTTGCATTTCACTAGCAGTAAAGTTTTTCTATATTTTTATCATCATGGTCCTCTCCACTGCTGCACCGCTACAACAGAGTTTTCTTTATATAGAGAAATGGGGGTGTGGTAGTATGCTAACTACCAATAGTGGGCACTGGTCTGTTAATTTA
This sequence comes from Scomberomorus guttatus, assembly GCA_038419695.1. Taxonomy (NCBI): domain Eukaryota; kingdom Metazoa; phylum Chordata; class Actinopteri; order Scombriformes; family Scombridae; genus Scomberomorus; species Scomberomorus guttatus. The sequence goes on from CM076464.1 coordinate 5,244,669, forward strand.
GAATGATTCTGATTCACTAACATATGATGATAATTTTGCATGCACACTTCGTGCACCAAGTAACATTTCTATGCACATATTAATGAATGAGCCTCAATGAGAGGCAGGGAAACTCTGTCTGGCTCTGGAGATAATGAGGTATTGGAGTGTGTAGGAGAACCAGTTGGTCTTTGGGTCTCATGCAATCTCCACAAGAGCCCAGAGAAAGTCTGGGTTCAATCAACAATAACCTCTAACCTTCGAGACATGGATGTATATTCAACTTCATCTGGAAATGCCTTCAGGTGAACTGAGTATCCTCCCGTCACATTAAAGTGTCAAAGTGTCATTAAAGGAACTACGACACTCCTATCAACTCAAGGTCAGAGTACACTGATCAAAGGATCATCTTTTGGACAAATGCAGAGATTGTTATCATAGTGAAACCTCATCAATTTGTATAATGAATTGGGACCACTCAAACTATTTTTTATGTTCTCTACCCACCTTCTAATGTCATGCATGCACCCACACTCACATTCCAAAGCACATCCTCCTCTGTTGCTCTCACCCTGGTGTGATTTCAGATAAGGATAGCCAGACCGGTGTCAGTTTGTAGGTGAGATACTGATATCTAGGTTTAATTAATAAATAGGAATGGAACCACAGCGCCACCCGAACAACTTTCTTCCACCGAAAAATCTGATGTATAATGTTTTCTTACTGTGATGTTCTAAATTGATATTAAACTCTGTATATAACTCAGCAGGAATGTGATAGGTATGCAGAGTTACTTTGGTAAGTAACTCATTAATATTGTTAGTTATCCATATTAAGTTAATATGAGAAGTAAGTTTAAGTCATTATAGTATGTGTAATTAAGCTGCACTATTGATTGTTAACTTTTGTGATGTGTGCCTCTGAACATTTGAGAAACATATCATACATATGCAATTCATGCTTAAATGTGGATGATTAATGGTAAAATGTTTAGTTGCAACTTTATCAGCCCAGAGAGGATCACGTGTTTATCTGAGACAAAGGATTTTTCCGTCTCGCGCAGGAAAATGTCTATCTCCACCCACACACACACACCCACTCAGAGTTAGCCAGGATAAAAGCAGCGTACTGGCGATGCTCATCTCTCTTTTTTATCTCTTTTGCCTTTTTGCTCTTTTGCTTTTTGCCTTTTTTCTTGGGTTTTTGTCTTCTTTCATTTGCTTTTCATTCTTGGTACTTTTCTCTTTATATCACGCGATCGCCTAAGTTAACTTTCTTTTCTCTAAGCTATGTACAGTGTTATAACTTCAGTAAAAAGAGCTTTATGTTAAAATCCTTTCACGCTTAGTATCTTGAAGTATAGTTTTGTCCGGCCAGCGAGATTATTTTTTTGAGTTATTTAATAAGCAAATAAGCCAGTTAGAGACTTCAATTTAAAACGACCCGCTCTCCACGGATCAAGATCTGCTTCATCCCTCCCTGTGACGTAATCCTACGATGATCTTGAATCATCTGAAGAAATCGTCACCAAATAAAACTGTGGCTCAAGACTCCCCACAATGCTTAGGAAGTCTCGTCAGGGAATCCCCAGAAAACCCTCTACTGTACAGCTGATCGTCCAATCGGGAATCCCCCGCTACCGGACAATCAGGGCAATCAGGGAACCCGCTGAGTCATCTCAGGACAACACTGCACACAGCTCCCACAGTGCTCATGAGCGGAAACCTCCACTGGGAGACGACGCCAGTGTTGAAAAGGTTGATTTCTCATTGCCCTGACGCAGCAGACAGCCCGCTGAGTCACCAGTTCACCTCAGGACAACGCACAGTAAGCTGAACAACGCTACTCCTGTCCTCTACATCATGATTAAGAGTTGGTGTCATTTAAATTGAACTCTCTAGCAAATTTCTTAGAGAAGTGATCAGTTAGATTATATCAACCTTAACGAATACTCCGTGATTACGTTATCATTGACATTCCACCATCAATCATTTATAACTCCTAATACGTCACTTAAAACACTCGTTCTGGTTGATTATTCATGTCTTGTTTCCACTAATGTCTCATTTATTCACTGTTCAATATTTAGCTCAATAAATATATTTAATCAGCAATTTGTTGTCTGTGACTTCAATTTAAAGCAAAAAATTAGATCACTGCATCGTAACACATTACTTCAGATTTGAGATTGATAAAGTTGTCTCTGTGTTTCTTCCCGGTACAGTTAAAATTAGACTAATAATGGGAAGTGGTGCCCCTAATTAGACGAGGATTTCATATTTATAAAGGTGATGCTCCTACACATGTGTACTGTGTTGCATTATTATTTAAATTAAAGTTTTAAATCACTTATTAGGGGCACCACTCCTCACTTTGAGGAGAATAAATAAACACGTTAATCAGTCTTAATCTGAAATTTGAGCTCTCCAAACAGTGACCACATCTTTGCTTCTCCAAGGACACTATGGCCCTGTTTACACCTGGCATTAGCATGCGTCTTGGGTGATCCGATCACAAGTGGACAGCTCTAGGTACAGGTTTGAATGCACCCAAGATGCATTGAGGACGCATTGAGATCTGGTCACTCAGACCACATTCAGAGGTGATCTGGGCCGCATGTGGCCACATTCTTTTGTGTCCTGGGCCACACTGAAGGACCACCTACTCAACTGACATCCTCTATTTTCCGACAGAGTAGGCACAGAAAGTGCATTGCTGCCTCCCGGTCCATGAACTCTCCGTCCAAAGCTGTGTTCAACGTGTTTGATAACAGGATAAAGAAATTCATTATTTAGTTTTTTCCGTTTTTCATGGGAATTAAAAAAAACGAAATCCACTTCCCGTTTTTTCCTGTTTTTCCTGTTCCCCTAACCCGGTTTCCTCTTCAAATCGGCAATTGGAATAGAAACCAAAACCAGGAAATAACTTGTTCTTCGCTTGTCTAACTAAAAAAATATTTCATAAGCTAAATGTTTAATTCTGTTTCCCCTGGATAGTTTCCTCTGTCCTGTCAAGTTGATAAGTACAGTTTTGCTCTGCTAATGAGCTCAGCATTTATCAGGAGGATGGCTGCTTTACAATTTCACTGTATGAACCTGGACTGTGTGTAACAGCTGACCTTTTGGATGTGTAAAAGAATACAGAACATTAATCAACATTAGATCCTGACCGATTCCTGTCGGCGTGTCGGGAGATTTAAATTATCGATGAAGTTACGCTGCTGTGCCTTGTGCAAAGCATCTCTCAATATGGAGATGCAGCTGCAGGAAGATCGCTCCATATAACTCCATATAACATATAATTTGATTTTCGTGAGGCGGCACACAACAGACAACTCCTTAATAATACAAGGATATATTTATTAACTAAATGTCATAAGCATACATGATAATGGAAATATTAAAACAAAATACTCCATGGATGCAGTGTGGTTCGCCAAGTGGATGAGGTATGGCTGTGTTGCTTCAGGGCCGGTTGGCCGGAGTCCAAGTCAATGCATCGCTATCTCTGGTTTCCGAGTGTGGGCAGCAGTTCAGTCTTTCTGACTTTGTTGCATGTCAAATAAAACTTTTCTGACTATGCTCAATCTTTGGTAAGGCTCAAATAAAACTTCAAAAGTTAAACTTCAAAAAACGGGAATCTTAAATGTTAAATATGAGGCTTAATGCTAAAAAAAATACAAAGACAAAAGAAACTGAAACTTGTTTTAGAAAAAGGTTAAAATGCGCATACTTCAGGTGACAAAATAAAAGAAGAATACAGAAGACTTCTAACAAACTAGAACAAAGTTTCTGAACTCAGAGGTGGGGAACCAGCCTGGGGAGGTCCCCTGAGGCTCAATTTGTATCAGTTCCCAGAGTTTGGGGTTAATATCCTACCCTGGGGAATTAAATTTTGAATTGCACGTGCAAGAATCACACACTTCAGGTCACAATATATAGTTTAGCAGCATTTTCTTAATTCCCCATTCAGCATGCCATTCCTGATGAATTTAACTATTGAGAGCATGCTATAGTGAAGTAAAAATTAAAATAACAATTTGGTGACTGTAAACATAACATTTTTGTAGTGACTATATTAAACATTCAGTATTTCCTTGATTCAAACATAAATTCAACAGGACCTTTCTAAACGTAACATTTGAATGCAGCTCATACTCTGTAGTGTTAAAAGACTTTGCCATGAGAAATGAAATAAAACTAGATACTATTAAGTCAGTTAATTAATATCGCACAGATACCAAAGATAGATCATTCTTAAGGGAAACTTACACTGAGCAACATTACCTGGTATACATAATGATTAGACACTTAATTCACATTAAAAATATTTGGTTAAAATATGAGCTTTACCAGTGAGAAATCACTAAGGAATGCACTTCAGATTTACGACAGTTTCTGGAGAAAAACGAGTCCCAAAAGGGGAGTCTTGTCCATGTTTAATGTGGAGTTGTCTTTTCTCTGGTCCAAATGACCCAAAGGTCATTTAAATGCTTTTAGTCCAGTCGTTAATTTTTATTTTGTCAGCCATGGTCCCTCACGGGTCAACCCCAGTGAGGGAGTCGGAAAGGTCACTTCATCTCTTGGGTGAGACACTAACCTCTTTGATGTCTGCACTGACCTCTTCCTTGGAAATTAAAGAAAGGTTTTGATCCAGTTGAATTCGAAAACAAACAGGATGTCCTACACTGTTTACAGTGTTTGTGCCCAAATACACTGCTCTCACAGCACAAACTGCCTTGTATTGTACTGTAAGTGGATCAGATATCAAAGTTGCCTTCTTTTGAAAAGTTTTTTTGAACAAATATTTTTATGTTTGACAAGATTGCTTGTGTCTGTGCATACACTGGTGTGGCTGTATAGGGAAAGCTTTAAACTTATTTCAGTATTTTTGTGTATTTCTATGTATTAATCAACTAAAAATATTTCTTTCTGGCACGTAAAAAAAAAAGAATTATATTTTCTATCTGCAGGAATCAAAGTTGCAAGAACAGCCCTTAGAAAGTGGTTAACATTGCATTATATGTTCTTACATTTTTCATTCCAAATAAATCGTCAATCTCATTCTTTCAGTCACTACCTAAAGCTCATGACCGTAAGTAAATGTTGGATAGTAGATCCACTGGTAAATTGAGAAATTCTCCTTCAGGCTCAGCTGCCTCCTCACCACAGCATTCCAGTATAATGCTGACGCCGCACCGATCTGCCTGGTGTGAACAAGACTGAAATACCTTCGTTCCTTCACTTGAGCAGCGACTCATTCCCAACCAGACTGAGCAATCCACCAAATAAAATATTCAAATAAGGAGTGGGTAAAATAACAAAATGATGGTTTAAGGTGATCTGTTTATATGTTCCACTGTCAGTCATTAAACCAGACTAAGAGTTTACATGCTAGCAGCTCTGTGGGTTGGACTTCAGTTGTGCTACTTAAGGTTGTGCTTTGAGCTAAATGCTAACATCAGTGACACTGCTAACACTCTGTTTAACAGGTATGCTTACCATGTTCAACATCATTGTTTAGCGTGTTAGCATGCTTACATTTCCTAATTAGCACTCAACACAAAGTACAGCTGAAGCTGATGGAAATTCCATTAGTTTTGGAGGTGTTTGGTCATAAACACCTCCAAATTTGACCTGAAGATGGAGCTAGATGGAAAGTTAAGGGATCACCAGGTTATTACAATTCATCCTGAAGGTGTTCATTGATTCATTCAAGTTCATAAAAAAAAAACTTGTTCTGTAGTTCTCTTGCTCTTGTGATCAAAAACATTGATCTGAAGCTCAATTCTGAGGATGTTCTGTAAATAGTTTTCTAGTAAACAATAAATATAGCAACTTTTGATCAACCCATATGCATTTCAGGCTTAAAATACCAACTTCCAGTTAGACCCTGCCCACGTTTAATCCCCACCCATTCCGAATACAGATACAGATACAGATAATTTAGTTTCTTTGAACAGATACAGATACAGATAATGGTGTACTCACTCATCCTTAGTAGATTGAGTATATAAAATAAAAAGTAATCACAGTAGAAGTGTTTGCATGACTGATTTCCATCTGTTGAGAGGATTATGATAGTTTTAACCCCATTAAATGATTTTTGCTTTCAAATTATCCAGTTTACTTTAATAAAGGTGTTTACATGCCTAAGTTCTTCAGCTCCACATAAATGCAGCTTGTGTGAGAGCTTACATAGTTAGTAATCTCATCGGGGTCACTTCACATCTGTGATACTTTGGAACAGTCCAAAAGCAGTTTGCAGATTGTACTTGTTAATAACTGAAAAGTTGTATTATGCAGCAACAAACTGCAATAAATCCCCATGGTGTCTCAAAAAACATCAGATGAACTGGGACATCTTGAATGGCTGTGATCCAGTATGAGCTGAAGCAATGTGGCAGAATGTTTTCTCAAGAAACACTGTTTTGGTAGACATCAGGACAGACAAACGTAACTGGCTGTTGACCACAGACATTGACAGACATTTGGACTATCAGTAGTTCAATTTAAAAAGAGCTCATAATGAAATAATGTACCACTGATGTCACAAAAGACTCCAACCTGCAAATTGTCAAATATTATGTGAGTGGGGAAAAAAGCCCATGCAGTTACATAGCTCTCTGTAGCCCTGCAGGTCCATCCACTGGTCGAGACAGCTGCCACTAGAAACTGCAGTGTTTCTGCCTTCTCAACAAAAACCGATGTGACATCTTGGAGTTATTGATATTTTAGCCTTTAGTTACTTGCAAATGTTGAAAGATAAACCTACTAAGATTCAAAAGGCATTCAAAAGGATTCAGATTCGACAAAGTGCTTTCGAACCCCATCTGTAGCAGTTGCAAATGGTTTAGCATGTTTGACTGTTTGTGTTTCCAAAGACATGCCCACAGTTTTTGCCTATTCCATTACTCTTTGTCCAGAGTAACGTACCAGGAAACACTTCCATTAGTTACATCCATTAGTACATCCAGCTCATACCCCAATTACCATGGTTTAGCTAACAGACAACAACTGTCACACTGCCAAATCTGTCCAGGTGTATTTCTAACACTTTAAAATTAAGTAAAATCCACTCATGCTAAGATGCAGACCTAATTAGACCGTATTAAGCTAATTTGACAGTAATTACTTGATTCATAGGTCATATCAAACCAAACAATGTCATGTACCGAACCAAATGTTCTGTCCCTAACTGCTGTGGATGAATACCATTATTTCTCTGGTAGGTAAGTAGAGGTAGGTTGATGGATAGATGGGTATACACAGATGGAAAAAGTGCAGTTTTCCTGATTTTAACCTTTTTTTTTCCTATTTTTGTCAATCTGCAGTTTTCCTTGGTTACAACTTTGACAGAGAAAGAAGGGATATCCAGTGACTAGTTGATCAAGTTTCTTGCAGCGTACACACATGAAAAGTCTTGCAAATTGCAATGCAGTATCTGTGAATTATGAATATTGGAATACCCGGGTTCCAGTTTGGGCTCGGTTAAGCATGACTGCTAAAATTCCAAATCCATGTCATTACAAAGCCTGCATGTAATTATTCCTCAAGAATCAGTGAAGAGCACAGTGTAAATAGAAGAGAGAGGGTTAAGGAGAGAGAGGGGGTGAGAGAGAGAGAGAGAGACTGACACAGTTTTCAAGGACATTCCTGAACAATTAACTTGCGGTTTTAGCTATCTACCCCATTAGTCTTGGGGGTTTGGAAACAGCCATTGATTTTGGATGTCAGCCACTCTCATTTTATGGAAATTGCACTAAATGGCAGGGAAACAAAAACAAATTGAATTTTCTGTGCTGTTACTTGTAATGTGAAATTAGATATGTGGCCATGTGTAACTGAACAAGCCAGCCACAGAGACAGAAAGAGCAATGGTGCAGTATGGGTAGGCTACATGCCATATACATTTTGTTAAGTGCAATCGCAAAAGGGAAGATGTATGTGTCAGGTATAATAACTAAGGGCAGGTACATGACAATTTAATTTCTTTCTTGGTATCTGACCAGTATGAATGTGTCATATCACTACCAAATCTTGAAAAAGTGCTCACATATTGTATGTTGTGCTGATAATGTATATCTTTAAGATCTTGTGTAGGATCTTGACCAAATTCAAGCATCCAACTGTTCAGTGTCTTTGGGCGACTTGTTGGATGTTTCAGTGTCTTTTTCTTGGCAAAGGAAGTGACAAAATATGTTGTTTGTCATGGCCCTCCATTATGACACACATAAGAGTTTTCTGATCTGACGCCACTATCGACAGGACCACATCATTTGTCGGTGCACTCCAAAAACCATTATGTTTCATCACTGTTTCAAAAATAAAACCCTTTTCTGATTTTACATTGCCATGTAGTGTTGTAGTACTTGAGATCGGTCTTGGTCTCATCTTGGAATCGACCGCATTTTTACTCGGTCTTGTCTCAGTCACAGACAAAAAGGACTCAGAATTATATTCAAGACCAGCCAAGACCACAGCTATGGGGATATCACTAAATTGTCTGTGCATTGCCCGATTTATTTATTAACATCATTACTGTGATTGGATGTAAAACGTCCTGCTTCAAATGCAACCAATAACTTGATTCATTTCTAATTTGAAATTTTTGTTACTGTTAACGGCTGTCACCCCTCCCCTCCCCCCTTCACACACACTCCAAGAAAGTGAATGCGGGAGACAGGAGAAGAAACTGTGGCTGTCTGGGAGGAGATGTCGGTTCTGTAATAAGATTTGGCTAGCTAAACCACAAAGAGTTCATTTGCAAAACAGCATTCAAAAGAAAACACACAGCAATATGTAAATTCTGCAAAGCAACGCTTACAGGGATGGCTGGGACCACGTCAAACTTTTATTGGCACTTAGAAAGGAAGCATAAAGAAAGGTAAGGCCAGAAGCGAATAGCAACTTAAGTAGCAACGTCCACGTCTTATAAGTTTTGTTTTTAAATATTATTTATTTGTAGTATAGGGAAGTGCAAAGAAGTAGTATCCAGCCAAAGTGTAGTCACCATGGAGTGGCTCAAAAATTTGATTCTCTGGACTCTGCTCTATACTACCTGCGGTCTACTCCTGCAAACCAAGCAGTACAACAGGATTCAATACAACCAGGATTTCGTCCTACAGTGGAAAAACCAACCCTCTAGCTCCTTCCCAAAGGCTGATCTCTACACATCGCACAGTTGGAGTGACCGATGAGCTACAGGCAAATGTGCACTGTCTATGTGAGTACAGGGAGTCATGTATCCTGGCCCTTACTGACACTTGGCTTAATGAAAGAGATACTCTGACCTGGCTGGATGGCTTCAGTGCACTGCTGAGGCTGGATCGAGATCCTTTCATCACAGGGAAATCTCAGGGCAGGGGAGTGGGTCTGTATGTCAACAGCTTGGTGTAAAACAGTGATTGTACGGGAGAGACTGTGTATGACAGATATTGAACTGTTGACTGTGTCTGTACGTCCCTTCTATCTACCAAGGGAGTTCCCACAGATTTTCATATCAGTGGTGTATATCCACGCTAGAGTGGATGTTGACAGTAGACAGAAGACACTATCTGTTATGTGGTTCACAACCTCTAATCACGTTCTCCAGATATATGCCATTTCATCCTAGGGGATTTTAACAAGTGCAGACTTGACAAGTCTGTGGACTCCCACCAGTATGTTGACTGCCCCACGTGGCAAAACAAAACATTGGATTTATGTTACGACACTATCCTAAATGCCTCACAGCTTTCCCTAGACCTCCGATTGGAACGGCTAATCATGACACTGTACTCCTTTTGCCGTCATACCAAACATATTATTTTGGTATGACAGCAATAGTAGTATAATAGTATAGTATTACAAAGGGAAAAAGTTGTCTCTCAGATGATTCAGATGGACAAATGAATCCACTCAGTGCCTGCAAGTCAAGTTTGAATGCATCGACTGGGAAATGCTTAAAAACATTGCCTCTAATGATGTTCACCAGCTAGCTGATGTTGTCAGTGGCTACATTCAGTTTTGTGAGGAGACCTATGTTCCTAGGACCCCTGTAAAAATAAACCCCAACAACAAACCTCTAAGTCCCTTAAGCCAAGCTTAAATAAGAAGAAGCTGGCTTACCAGATGGGAGGTGCTTTGGAGAGAGTGCAGGCCAATAGGGAGGTCAAATGAGAAATCGAAATGGCAAAAATCAACTACAAAAAGAAAGTAAAGGAGAACTTTGCCTCCAACAGCATTAAATCTGCTTGGAAGGGGATTAAGACTATGGTGGGGTTGCAAGAGAAAAGCTAGTGGGGGTACTGTTCCCTGTGGCTCCTTTGACAATAACACTGACCTGGTAAATGGGCCTAATCACTTTATCCAAGATTTGATGAACATAATTTTAAAGAACACGATTGTATCAGTGCACTTGTGTCCACTGGAAAACCAATTGTTATAGAGCAGTCTACTGTTTTCAAAATCACTCAAATACGCGCACATCAGAAAAAGCTCATATTCCATTTCACCTTTGACCTCTCCGTGGTGGGATGCATATTGGACTTCTTGACAAACAAAACCCCAGAGAGTGAGAGTTAACAGAATCCTGTCTGATGAGCGGCTTTTCTCCACTGGTTCTCCTCAGGGCTGTATTTTACTTACTGTACATAATGTATACTGACAGCTGCAGGAGCCTGTATAAGAATAGTCATATAATAAAATACGCTAACAATTCGGTTGTTGTCAGTCTGCTTCACAACGATAAGTCTGCACACGGGAAGGTGGATAACACAAATGCCATCCTCTCCAGAGCACAACAAAGACTGTTTTTACTGAGGAAGCTAAACTTTTTTTTAATGTAGACAAAACGGTTATGACTATTTTATAGATCTTTTATTGAATCAATTTTAACTTTTGTCCTGATCTGCTCGTTTGGGAATCTTAAGGTGAGAAGTAAAACAAAGCTACAGAAAGTGGTGAACATCTGCTCGGCCACCTCCATCCTGGTCGATCCATCCCACCCCTTGCACCAGGAGTTCCACCTTCTGCCCTCTGGGTGGAGGTATAGGTATCCCTTGGCTCAGGGTTTCAGAGCTCAAGGCTCCTTCATTCCTAAGGCAATTGCTGCCATTAACCATGAACTATAGTCCACCTTTTATTGTTGTACTTTGTACATTCTACTACTTGCATTTTTTTACTCATTGTACTTTGTAAACTTGATGTTTGCCATTACTTGTTTATCTGTAGTATTTTTGTTGTTGCCATCTGTACAGTATGTTTCTTGTTACTTGTTGATAGCATTTTTGTTGTTGTCGTAGGCATAGAGTGTTTCTCCCATGTTTTTTATGCTGCATCAGAATTGCCCTTTGGGGACAATAAAGATTTATTGAATTAAATTAAATTGAAATTGAATTAAGCTAAGTGTAAATGATGCTAGCAAACCTAGTTAGCTAATATTAGCAACCTGCCTCTGTACCAAAACTTTGCAGAAATATCTTCACCTCTCACCCAAAGTAGAGATTTAGCAAATATTAGCTGTAGTCTAAATATTAGCTACCTATGTATATACTGTATGTTTCAGGGCACAAGTTTCAGTTGCTTGCCAGCTATTTGCCACCTAGCTAGTTGCACAAGCTACCTAATTTAGTTAACACTGCATTAGCTACATCCCTCATTATGTTAACTTTGTGAGAGATTGAGGGGACAGGGCATGTGGTGACAAATTGTTGTTATGCTTTTGTTTATGATAAACAATGACGAGGTAGGCCACATAAAGCTATGTAGCTAAGGTATATAAAGTTACATTACATCAACGTTAGCTATAATGTCAGCTGCATACCACTTCTGACATAAATGTCATTAAATGTTATGTCGGGAGCGTTTATGTCTAGAGATGTGACAGCAGAGAGTGGAGAGCTTGAGGAATGCACCTCCACTTCTATGTAAAAATTACATATTAAATAGTCTGCTTTCCCTGGCCATACTGCACTTTAAGAGTGCTAATTTTGAGTTTGAATACACAATTGCAGATCAAATATATAACTTTTTACCTAGTCAAACCTTAGTGCTTGTGTGTTTTGAGTGTCGTGAGCTCCTCTCTCTCTGGCTTGCTCAATCACTCAATATTTCCCACACTGGGTGTTAGATACTTAAAAGAAAAATAAATATTTACCCCCTTTCTATGGTGAAGTTTAATCACCTTAAAGATGATTGTTATTTCAGTGTTATGGTAAGTTGGTTTGGCCATACCATATCAATCATATCCTTGTGTAACTATTTGAAAAACTTGGTTGCCATAATGCCCTTCCTGTGTATGTATTGTGTTGATCCACACATTTGTGTTCTAATACAGTACACAGATATTACATAAATTTATAAAGTTTTGTACTTCTGCTTTCTGTGCATCTTACACCATTATTATTAAGATTGCTGTTTTGATGTGACTGATTCCTCCTCCCTGAATTTTAGGTTCTTGTAGTACAAAAGACAGATGCACCCAGCCAACTAGCCAGTCGTCTGTGTCATTAACAACTGATCTCTGGTCTGATCACAGGCTACGCACCTTCCTTGGAGTGACTGCCCATGTGTGCTACAAATCAAAGGATTCCTATGCACTCAGTCCTACCTGCTGGACTGTAGGCCTTTTACAGGCACAGTGGGGAGCGAATTGCTTCTGCCTTTGAGGAGATCACAGAGGAATGTGGTATTCGTCAGAAGATGAGTTATGTCATCACAGACAATGCTGCCAATATGAAATGCGCTTTCAAAGTTTAAATGCCACAACAGCAGTCTGATGACAGTGAGAGTGAGGAGGAGAATGATGAGCACTTGTGGGAGGACATGAGGTGAACATCTTTCCTGCTTTGCCCACTCCCTGCGGTTAGCTGTGAATGACAGCATGAAGGAGGTTAGGGCCATCTTCCACACCATAGCCAAAACATCACAGTTCACAACTCTGTTGCATAGCAGCTCACAATTCAGAGACAAGTTTGAGGCTTTGACAGTGTTTGACACTAATAAGACTGTTCTAGCAGCAAACACCACTCGCTGGAACAGCACTTTCAATCAAGTACAGGTCCTCACAGCTCTGGACCACAAAGCCCTGAATGAAATGTACAGCAGGGACTATGAGAATGTGGTGTTTAGTGCTTGTGAGTGGAACCAGCTGAAAGAACTGAGTGCAGTTCTTGCACCATTCTCCGAGGCAACAGACCTGACCGAGGTAGAGAAATCACTTACTATAAGCATGGTGGTTCCAACTGTCCTGGACTTGAATGCACACATCCTCAAGATGGAGGAGACCCGAATGCCGTGCCGGCCATTAGTCAAGGCCCTCCAGCAGTCTCCGGTGCAAAGATTCTCTGGAATCTTTACAAAAACAAACATGGCAGAGCAGAAGAAAGGAACATTTTAACAATGTGTAATTTTTGGCTACCATGCTGGATCCACAGTTTGACCTAAGCTGGGTGGATCTGGATGTTACCAATGGGGGAAAATCAGTGAAGAAGTTCAGAGACGAACTGAAGGTTAGTATTTTTATCCAGTGAAAAAAGTCTTGTCTTTTGCAAAACTACGAATCTTAAACTGTCTTGAATTAATTTTTTTTTTTAATTAAATAGTAGGCCTTAAAAAGCCTTAAATGGTCTTAAAGTTGAATTCATCGGGTTTTAATTTTGTCAGTTTATTTTTGTTAAAAAATGTTGTAAAACTCACAAAAAGATTGTACGGCTTTTGCGGCCGCGAAACGTGTAAATGAGACAAAAAGGTAGCGTGTAATTCACAAAGCACCCGCAAAGGGTGAAATGCACTGCAAACTGTGCTGCCAAGCAAACAGCGTCATGGTGCACCTGTGCCATTTGCATGTAACAAAAAGAGGGACTGTAATGTTGAAAGATATCTACTTGATTTGACTCATTTGGATAGAAGCTTCCAATTAGCTTCAGCTAAACTTTTAAATACATTTTTGCATTGAAGGTGGACTGTGGATTTGGCCCATATCACTTATGTTGTAAGTGCATTATGAAGGAATCTTATAATGGCCAGATAGATATGGCAAGAAAAAACAATTTAAATGTTCATTTGGGCTCCTGATTGTTGTTTTAAGGCAACTTGAAAAATTGTGAAACTGTCCTTTAACAAAAATTCTGTTTTATTAAAGCTTGGGTGTTGAATGCTGTGATATCGCTACAAATAAGGCTATCAAGAAACATGAGTACTCAGATGATCAGATAGTGAAACTTCAACAGTTTATCCAGATTATCTAAACCACTATAGTAAATACAGTAGGTTGAAGCAGGAAGTCAGTCTGTAATCTGTGATGGATGTTTACAAAAGACAGGCTTAACTTCTTTTTAGCTATGTCCCCTCTTTCACAAATCTCTGATATGAAAATAGGATCCAGGTAGTATGAAACCAGAAATGTCCCTTTAAAGATAAATACCAGCACTTTCTGTTTAATCTCAAATGAAATGTGTTAAACTAGCCAAGTATTAAATCTCTTGGAAAAACATGTTCCATATTAGTGCTGGTCTGCATTTAATGATGAGTAACTGAAGATGATAGTTCAGTCTACCACAACGTAAGAGAAGTTAAGAGCTTTCTTTAGACTCACAGTGTCTGAGAGCAGGCATATTTGTGAGCACATGTGTGTGCATGGGCATGGATGTAATATTTACACGGAGCTGTCTTGCCAGACGTGAGGAAGCCAAGCTGGTGATGTCAGTATTTGCCCAGGGGCCTCCAGTCCCTCCTCAGACATTCAGCACTCTGACTGAGGCTGTGGGGAGCTCTGCCACTCACTGGCCCAATTCTGTCTCTCCATCTTTCTTTTCTCCTCTTGGCTGCCAGAATCTGCAATGCGTGGATGAATATGCAATGCTCCAAACATAGACACACATATGCACGTGAAATGTACACACACACACACACACACACACACACACACACACACACACACACAGTTGCGTTTCCATCCCTTCAGAGGATATTACATTGACTTACATTCATTTCTTGGAAATTTATCCTAACCTTAACCATAACTACTACTTGCCTAATCCTAACCCTACCCTAACCTTAACATTAAACCAAGTCTTCACCCTAAAATTAATGATTTATGGGGACTTGCTTTTTGTCCCCATAAGGGAGGCGAGTCCCCACAACATGACTGTGTAAACAGATTTATGTCCCCACAACACGAGGAATACCTTGTCCACACACACACACACACACACACACACACACAAACACACACATGCACACACAGAGCTGCACACTAAGTTAAATTAAATAAAAAAAAAAAAAAAAGTTAGCCCATAAGTATATGCTGCAATTTAAATATGTCAGGTAAGAAATATAGACCCTCTAAGGGATTTGCATTATTTGTGTGACTTTTGCTTTACAAATCTTTATTTAATACACAGTTAATAAAGGTGGGAGAAATATAGGTGTGGGAATATATCAGGAATTAAATTTGGTTTTGCATAGTTGTTAAATAAATATTTTTAGTCATTTACCAATTTTAATAGGGAATAATCACAAATGCCATTTGTTATTTTGACAGAAATAAATACTTTCTGGCGCTGCAGTGCATTTACTCATATAATATTACAAAGGCAAGTACAGTGACAAAAAATCCAAAGCAGAGGTTTAGGGAAAGCAGCTGCTGAGCTGAACTACCAAGCCACTGAATATATCCTTAGGACATTTATGTTGGCCAGCTTGATGGTGATTGGTGCATAAAACAGAGATTTTCAGTGAGGTGGTAATAAGCTTATATAATAGTGATTAATAGTGATAGGTAGCAGGGATTTCACTGAGATATTCAGTGTTTCTTACCCAAATGCATTGGATGTCATCTACTTGTGCAAAGAGATTTTGTTCATAAGTGGCACATAAAAGGGATTTAAGAGAACTTGTTGCATTCACCAATTTTATTTTATTTTTAGATTTAGATTTTTCTCTTCTCTACAAGTCATGTACAGTCATGTCTGCCTTTCTTCACAGGGGGAAAAACACTTGTTTGACTTGAGAATTATGACTTAATCTTAATGATTTGAGTTTAAATGTTACAGAAATCAAATAAAATTAATATTCTGTTGGCTGCAGTGCGATGTGCATCATGCTTGCCAACTTACTTAATTTTTTATATTTGATTGGCCCAAGTATCTAGCCATGACAACTCCTATAATTCAATAGTTACTAGTTGTTGCTGAACTGAGCGCAGACAAAGCCACGGAGCCGAACCAGCAAACAAAACACACTAAAAAAAGTAAGTAAAACCAGTCCATATATAGAAGAAACAAAACCAGCTGTTGTAGAAATGTAGATCTATAGATAGACAGCTGATGTAGTGATGTAAAGATGTAGAAACAGAACAGCAGTTGTGCCAGGAAGTGGGGGCTGGAGGTTTGGAAAGGGCCACCCACCGTAATGCACAGCCTGGTTTCAAAATAACCTGCAAAGTGCACAAAACACTACAATTACCAACTGGGAACTACAACTGAATTAAAAGTAATTAAAACTCACGTATACATACCAGGCGCAGCTTCCCAGCAGCGGGAGGGTGAAAGCCACAAAGCCGCAGCTCAATCACTATCACAGCAGATCAGAGACCAAAAACAAAAAGTTACCTTTAGCTGGAGGCCAGATAAAAGCAGCCTAAAGTTGCATTTACCAAGGGCTTGAAGCGGAGCAATTTTACTCCGGGTCTGCAGCCAGAAGACAAGCAGACTACACTGCAAAGCAAGAGAGCAGCAGCAGATATAACGCAAATAGCACACTCTATGAACATGCAGTACAGGGAAATGGTAGAAATACACACCTTACAATTGCTGGAAGGCCAGATCGCAAAGAAAAACATGGCAGACACACCAGTAACGCCAAACTGTGCACACACCAGCCGCACGGAAATCAGGCTCCAGAAAGAGGCAGAAACATCCATCCGAGGAACAGTCACCTGCCTAGATAAAGCGCTGAACAGCAGTAACTGCCCAGTAATCAGTGCACAGCTGATTCATTGAATCTAGCCTGGTGACAACCCAGTGGGCCGGAAGAAAGGAGAAAAACCCAATCTGCCATACATGATCACAATGGAGTCTCTTTAGGAGACAGTCTCATTTGGCATCATTTTAAAAAAGGACATTTGGTTTTTCAGAGACGCACACATGATATTTCACTGTCAATAAATTGGTATTTTCAATCTTTCCTGTGACTGCACATTTCTGCTGTTAGTGACCCTGTCCTGTTGGAATTTCTGCAACCACGTGTGTCACAGTGACGGATTAGATTAACAGCTAAAGTTCAGTGGTGTGGGTATCAGATGGAGTTATAAATAAATAAAGAAGTATCACACCAGCTGCTCTTTGTCTGACTGTATTTGAGTCGTGCATGCATGTAATGGTAAAGCTCAAACATACATAGGCACCAAACAGCATTGCATATACATTACTAGCTGTGTTGTCAGTAAAACAAACCAGAAAGAGAGCTATAAGTATAAATTGCTGATTGGAAGCTGAATATTCCAACAGGTACACCAATGCACCACATACTGCAACAAATGTCAGAGGCAATCACAGAGAAGCCTGCAGCAAACATTTTAGCTAAACATATAAATAAAGCATG
Source organism: Scomberomorus guttatus (assembly GCA_038419695.1). Classification (NCBI taxonomy): domain Eukaryota; kingdom Metazoa; phylum Chordata; class Actinopteri; order Scombriformes; family Scombridae; genus Scomberomorus; species Scomberomorus guttatus. The sequence goes on from CM076464.1 coordinate 5,262,233, forward strand.
CGAAAACACCAGTGTAATGCTTGCATATCATTGTAAAAGATGAATGAGTGAAGAAGAGCAAATTCACTCCTCTGTAGTCAAGGAGTCAACTCCCACTGGAGGAGAGAGTTCTGAAGCAGATGGACAATCTGCTAAATACTGTATGCACATAAGTAACAAGTACTATATTCACACCCTGAGGACTCCACAGCTACTGTACCATTACTGAGGTAGCAACACTGGAGTCATGTACTCCATATTTGTGGGGATGTAAAGTTTTTAACTACCTGTTACCACAAAATCTTTAACTTTCAATTTTACTGGAAATTGGGTGTGGAAATAATGTGATAATACTCAGATATTCATCTGAATATACTCTTATTTGAAATATAGGCCTTAGCTAACATGATGCAACTAACTTTCTTGTTGGAGAGGGGGGCTGATGAAAGAAAAGGGTCAAATATTTGATGTATAATAGTCATTTATTCATATCATTATGGATGTTTTAAGGAGCCTGCTTTCTTTGCTCCCAAAATTAAAGGGAAATTCCAGTTTATTTCAGCCTGATGTATTTCCCATAAATACGGCCATTGTTGCTCTATGTGTCATGCTAACTTTGCCCTCTCCAGCTTCATTGTAAAGATTCAGGGAAAGACGCAAAAAGATGTAACTTTTTCATTATAGTGGGGAACGCATCCTAAAAGCTTGATTTGTCACTCTCTGTTTCCCCTGTGTTCAAAAAGAAAGGAAGTTCACACCTCTTTCATATTAACACTGCTGACTTGTTTTTCCACTACTGGTAGGTTCTCTGAGTTTCAGCCTTCTATCACCAAATTGGGACAAGCTGCTGAGACTCCTACATATTTCAAAATAAACAGGATTTTTACATGAATCGTTTCAAACATTTGTTTTTGAGTCTGAACGAAAGTAAACACAGAAACTAGCCGCCTGTAGCAGCCATTATGGCTAACTGTATAGGGAACTACATTCAGTACAACTTGCACATCAGTCTCTTAGCTTAGTGTCTGTTCATGCTAAAGTAGTAACTTAGTAGTTCAAATAAAATGTTTTGTGCCTGCAAGTTTCGCAGTTGCGAGGATAAAGATTCACACTGTGCAGTTTTCATGGACTATACCACTGGACTCGCTCTTTTCATCCAGTTGATTTTGTGGAGGAGAAACAGTCTCCAGGATGACAATGTTGCTTAATCCTGTAAATCCATTTGTATTAGTTACACAGCTGGGATTACTCCCATCCGTGGATTTTCCGAGTCTGGCATCAACAGGTCCCAGTCTGCAGAAAAAGTTTTCCTCTTCACTCTTCAGGAGAGCAGTGACTGCAGCAACACCAGCAGTTTCTCTGAGGTAACCGTTACTGTACGTTGACTTTCCTGATGGTCCCGTCGCCTTTCTGCCTCCATTCTTCATTTTTCCTCTTTCATTTGTTTTGTCTCCTCTCCATGTACTCTGGCTCAAATAAATATATTTGGCCATCAAAGTGAAATGACTCACAATCGTCCTCATAATAGTTCATATGATAATTCATTCTACTTCGTTTTTTTAGTTTCCTTACAGTCTAACCACGGTGAAAGTCCGCCTCATACATGTAAACAAACTGGCGTGTGCAGATGAATATGCAGGGTGGTTCAGTTAGCAGGCAAACTTCCCCGGATATACCTCAATGCTGTTAGCCATAATGGCTGCTACAGGTGGCTAGTTTCTGTGTTTACATTTGTTCAGACTCAGAAACAAATGTTTGTGCATTTCCCCAAATCTCTATAACAGGGCTGGAGATGGAAAAGTTAGTATAACACATAGAGCCACAATGGCCACATTTATGGGAAACAGGTTGAAATAAACTGGAATTTCCCTTTAAGTCCAATTTTGCCTCAAGGGCTTTACAATGTGTACAGCATATGACACCCTCTATCCCTAGACCCTCAGTTCAAATAAGGAAAGTCTTTTAATTAAACCAGGCCAAAAAACTGCATGTAGTTGTCATGCAGACCAATAGGAGCCCCAAAAGCCTCACGCCTCGATTCCACCGGGCACGGCTGCATCACGTTCTGGCTGTGATGCACTTTTGTTCCATTCCCTGCATGGCGTCATATCCCACCCGGAGCATTTCAGAAGTGGAGCGTTTTGCTCCGTCAGGACCAGAGAGAAGAGAGCCATTCTCTACCCTCTACCTGGAGAGGAAGCTAGGGACCAGGGCAGTGGTGTAATAAAATCTTAAGATTTTCCACTTTCAAGATGCACCTCTCATCATCCAAGGTGACAAATATCCTCTGACTTCTGGCCTGGTGCCACTGGTTATAACGTAATGTTGACGTAGTGATGTGATATACAATCAGGAGTCTACATAGGGTGTTTTATTTAAAAAATTGAACGCATGCTCTTTATTGTTCCTGTGTCTGACTTCCTGCCCGGCTCAATCTGCTCTGTGCAGCTTTTGATGCGGCTTTCGTCAAAAATAGACCCGGCGCGTATGTTTAGTGGAGCGGAGGGGACAGACGCTTCTGGGATGCTTCTGAAACATGCTGCAGCGCGTCTGGTGGAAGCACAAGCATTGACTAGGGTGACTGCCATCAGCTCCAGCAGCTGCGTCACAGCCGGAACACAACGCAGACGTGCCCGGTGGGATCAAGTCGTCAGGCTGTTTTTTGAGTTTTTTGTGATTTGAATCATTGCAGATTTGATTTGGAATTTACAGCACTAAAGTAAATATTGCATGCAGCTGCAGGTGAAATTGGGCCTTTATTGTCATTAGATGGTGATTGTTAATCTACCAATTTGCTTATAATATTTCATGGAAATCTGGCCAGTAGTTGTCAAAATGTTACTCTGCACCAGAATGTTGGACAGATAGACCAACATTATTGAGTGAAAAACTAAGCGGTTTAAGGATTTATTCAGTGAAATGCAGAGCCATGCAGATACACACACAGACACACACACACAGACACACACAAGCAAAGAGAGAAAATTTGAATGCCTGCAATCAATCTTGCCCTTTATGGTGGAAAAGCTTTGAGGAGAGTGTGTCAGCGTCAGTAACAGGAGTAGTGGGGTGTCCATACATCAGAGGCAGCTGTCAGCCTGTGTCAGTCAGTCGCAGTGTTAAGAATGATCCATCCATATGCAACCTTTCTTTGCCAGCGGTTGACATGTCATTTGAGCTTGGTGAGGCTTTGTCAATGCTGCTATTATAATAGATGCCTGAAATAGCCCCTGACCAAAGATAATTGACATATTATGAATGTAGTAGGAGAAAGAAATGAACGTGGAGAAAAATCAGCATCAGGTGATTGACAAGAAGTTAAGAAATCCAATAAATGACTTCCAGTTGTCTTTTAGACTGAGCAATGTTTTTTTTTTGACTAAGCATTGATACAGCTCCTGTTTTGCTGTGCTGTGTGACTTATTGTACAGAAAGAAAGTCTTCCTGGGCTCCAGGCCATCACATGATGTACATCTGCCTCACTGCCAGGCTTTCAACCAGACCCAAGAGCTGTGATCACACCACACGTTTTAGCCACTTTGTTTTAGAATTGATTTTAAAAAAAAAAGGCCCTTGTCCCTGCTGCATATCTGACCCCTCAATACCATATGGTCCTGGACATAGTTTGAGATCCTTGCCCAGAGATCTTTATCTGTTCCAGAGGCCCGGCTGAAAACTACAGGGGACGAAGTGTTTGCAGTCAGGGCCCCAAGGCTCTTGAACAACCTGCCCAAGAAAATCAGGTTGGCTGAGGCAGTAACATCTTATAAATCTCTTCTTAAAACATACTTTATAGTTTTTATTTTCTTTGAATTATCTTCTTTTCTTTTTTTATTTCTTTTCAATTTTCTTTTCTGTTATCTTACATTACTGGAATTGGTTTTCTCTGTAGGAGCATAAAATGTAATGATTTTATAATTTGTCAATTTTAATTTGCAGCCATGTGTGAAACACTTATATTATTGCAGAATTATCCTAATTGTTATGATTATTATTATTAGGCATCTGACAAACAGGGTCTGTCATTATTATTATTATTATTATTACTACATTTCCTTCTGTGCCCACTGTAGATCAGGTGCTGTTTCTTGAGGCAGCTATGTGCATCTTTTAGCTGCACTGAACTCATTCTTTTAATATTTACACAGCTCCCACCAAAGTTATTTCCCACCTGACAGAATAGGCTATATTTCATTTCCGGTTTTGTTTGCATTATATGTTATGTGGTTACCTCTTGTTCACTCAGTGAGATTACTCCTGTTGTGACATACTGTACCTCCCCCATGCTATTCATCTTACAGCTGCTGAAACAAAAACACATCCGATGCAGCTAAGCAGACAAAAGAAGTGACTTAAATATTCATGATTAACTCAGAGTCAAGTACTGTGATCTGTATTAAGTTTGATTGATTTGATTTGAAGTTGACTTTAGTGGTCTTTGTGTTGTTTAATGCACATTTAAGTGTTCACCTCCTGCTCTTCCATTGGTCAGAAGCAATCTATCCAAGCTCTCCACTGGTTAGCATGATAAACACTAAGCTCTGTTTTGTGCAGTGCAGCCAGTGATTGAGCTTTGACAGAGCAGTTTTCCCAAAGTTGTGAAGTGAGAAGAGTTACTTCAGGCATCCAGAGTTTCATAATTCATTCCCTGCATACACAATGTTCTGTGACTGACGATTGGACCACTTGGATGGACATGAGACTCTCCTGGTTGAATCAAAATGCCAGAAACAATGATGAATTGAACAATGATGGTTATAATTTTTGAAGGTGACGTCTTGAAATGTCTTTTGTCCAACCAACAGTCCAAAACCTCAAACATATTTAGTTTATTATCATGCATAACAAAAAAAGCATAAAATCCTTACATCTGAGAAGTTGAAACCAGCAAATATTTGGCATCTATGCATAAAAAATGATCAAAACGATTACTCAATTATCAAAATAGTTGCAGATTCATTTTCTGTTGATGGTAAATGGACTGTACTTGTATAGCACGTTTCTAGTCTTCCGACCACTCAAAGCGATTTTTACACTACAAATCAATTCACCCATTCACACACATTCATACGCTGAATGGGTACAGGGGCTACCATGCAAGGTCCCAACCTGCCCATCAGAGGAAATCTAACCATTCACACACACTCACACACAGATGGCAGCAAGCTACCACACAGGGTGCTGGGTTCAGTATCTTGCCCAAGGACACTTCGACACGTGGACTGGAGGAGCCGGGAATCGAACCACCGATCTTCCGATTAGTGGACAACCCGCTCTACCTCCTGAGCCATAGCCGCTCCTAATAATAATAATAATAATAATAATCGATCAATCAACTAATCATTGCAGCTCTACAAGACAGAAATGAGACTTTACTCTGTTAATTCTTTTGGCAGTTTAAGTCAGTTCACTATTCACATTGTGGATCATTTTGGATGATTTTAAAAACTGGTACAGTGTTTTGTTCTTGATAACAGCAGCAGCAAAGATTTGCTGATTCACAGCACTGGTTAGCTTCTTCTCTAAAGTAATGGCCGTTGCGGCTCATTGGAACTCTGGAAGTATTTCGAGTAATTTTATTCGGGTGATTTCTCAGAAACAAAAATGAATCATTTATAACCAGTTGTCATAATATACCCCTGATATTGTTAAATTGTATAGCAGAATCCCACATTGCTATGCTGAGGTTATCATTGAAAGAAAACTTCACCTGTGAGCCCCTGGCCAGATGTGACACGTGTCTTTACTGCAGGGATGCATTATCCACCCCCCCCATACCCAACCTTGAACTCTTTGCTCTTGCCGGCATCACATTGTCCTTCGCCTCCCCACCCTGTGATGAGCACAGCTCCAGCTATCACAACCGATTACAGCATATGTATACAAATATATAGCAATCTGTCTGAAGTGTGTGTTGGTCACTGCTGCAATGACAATGGATGCTTGACTGTTTCCAGAACAAGCTGGGCCCCACTGTGTCTGTAGATTTGTCTGTTCCTGTTCATATGGGTAACTGTAATGAGAAAGGCACACTCAATTCAAGCTCCAAATCTGACTAACCTGTTATCTGTCCCATGTCAATGTCAGAGCGCTCTGGGACTTCCATTAATACAACAAAGCTCTGCTCAGTATCAGATCCCCTTCCAACAAGTCATTTTAGTTAATGATCATATTACTCTGTACTCTGGATTTTATGCTTTTAAGTGAAACATGGTTAGCAGAGCAACAGTTCTCTTTGAATCAGCCTCACAATTTTAGTTTCATTAAATTTTCTCAACCTGGCAGGAAAGGTGGTCAGAGGCCTGTGTCATTTTAAAAGTCATTCCAATGAAAGCACATATCACTTTACCTTTGAATACCTTTATACTGTGCTGAAAGGCAAAGTTAGCAGTTGACAGCCCTACAAATACTTTTCAAACTTTACTGAACATTTGCTTGTTAACCCTGATGACTTTTTATGATGAAAGTGAAAGCGATACATGTTCCTGTCTGTGACCTCAAACGGCAGTACATACAGATTGAAATGGAATGTGTATAAATATGAATGTTTGGGACATATGATTGACCCATCAGGCAATCCCTCCTAATAATACACACTGCTACTATTTGTAATTTAATTAATTAAGTGTATTTTTGTGAGCTGAACAAAAAACCTTAACATACCAAACTAGATCTTACCTTAGTAATACTTAGCTTTATCTATAAATAATCTATTTCTAATTTAGAATATATCTACATTACAGGAATAGTGATCACATCTAACCATGACCATCCTAAACACAGAGTTAGCGGAATCGATACTCTTTGAGACCAGTGAGAGCTTCAACAAGCAGAGCTGCAAAACAGCCGAGGAGATGACGCAACCGCCAGCAGAACCAGCAACAGATGGGGTCATCCGATCAACCCTGCAAATATAGCAGGTTGAGTTTACCACAGTGCGGCGAGAGCTGCATGCTCAGGCATGTGGTGGACTCACATCCACTAAACATCTTAATTCGCATGAGAGACTGGCTACTGCAGTGGAGTGGCAGTCTACCTAAGCACCTCCCTGAGGACAAAGTGGACGTGTGACCACATCCATGTGACCATTGATGTTGGGACACTTTATTTTTGTCTTTAATGATAAAATGATAACATAGTCTTTGCTGCTTCTTATTTCTTTAATTTAATGAATAAGAGTGAAATTAAGTGAGGAACAAGTCCTCTACTAGTTGATCTCTCCTCTCCTGTGTGTTATGCTCAACAACCTGTTTCTGCATCAGCACAGCCAGTTCAGGCTCTGTCTGCCTCACTCCTTCTAATGTTTCCTCTGAAAAGTCGTTTTGCCATCCACGATCCATGGCCATATAGTGTGAAACACAAAGTGCCGCACAGAACGCACTGACGCTGAGGGCTGTATTGTAATGTGCCACCTGACTTGTCCAAGCATCTGAAACACATTTTGAGCATGCCAAATGTTCTCTCCCTGGACAATGCATTCTTTTATCTGTATTGCTGCTGGGTTGTTGGCATAATGTATGGAGTGATAAGCCACGTGTGTAATGGATAACCATTGTCTCCAAACAGCCACCAGTCCAGAGCTGCAGCACCCTGGAAAACTGTAGTAATGTCAGAATTTGCCAAAATGAAAGAGTTGTGTAGAACCTGGACAATCAGCAACATATGGGTTACTTTGCATTGTCATCACAGACAACTTGGACATTGATGGAATGAAACCCTTTATGGTTCACAGAGATGTATGATGCGAGGGGACGCACAACCCTGTTACTTTGTTAAGTGCTGAGTGATGGAAAGTGGATAAATTGAGGTGCTTTTTGAACAAGGCAAGAGGTAATCGAATTTATGGCCGAACTGACAGCAGCCTGAGATATGCTGGTAATAGAGCTCAGGGGATGCTGAAATGATCCAGTGTGAAGAAGGCCAGGGAAGTTGTTATTGTGGCAGCAATGAAGGGACATCGACCTGGACGATCCTTTTCCAGATCCAGACCCAAAAATCCTGCGCAAGTTTACAAAAGCATTCCCAGGGAAGTTGCAGTGACTTGCAATACCTCCGTTCTGTGATGTTGTGCGCCAGCACTGCATTCTTCTCACAACAATGTATTCCATGACTCTGTTAAACCACGTAATTTTAGGATAACACAAAATATACATCAGAAATTAGTGTGTTGTTGTGCAATATTATTACTTGATAGTTCTTTTCTCATACCCGTTTTATGCTTTTTATATTTAAGATTGTTCTTACCATTATCAACTTGTTTTTACTAGTATTATCCTTTTTTAATCTTTAGGATTTTATTGTTATTTATTTGTACATTTTGCTCCTTGTGTCTCCTGTTTTTATATCTGTTACTGATTTCTATTGTTTCTCTTGTAAAGCACTTTGAGCTGTATTTTACAAAAAGGTGCTATTAAATAAAGCTAATGATGATGATGATTAATACTAATCATAATAATAATAAAATCCTACACAAATACAAAGTCAGCCTTATTTAACACAGCTGTTTACACCCTTAAGCTTATATACATCATGTAAGGTTAATTAATACATGATTACATGCCAACTCTAATTGAGGTAAGCAACAGATGATCATATTTTTTATACATAGATTTGTATTACATATGTATTTCATAATACGTGAACTTACTCTGGGCATATTTTTTTTTTTTTTTTTGCTGCACACATTTTCATGCGTGCTAAAGCCCAATAATAACAACTTATTATATTTTCATATATAAAATGTCATCCTGCAATAAAGATTCTGATCACCTACTTCCACCTGAAAATAGTAAAAATAGTGAATACATCCTGCATCCACAATATCTGAGTTGAGTCCCATGACGTTGCAGTCCCCTTGCAGCCCTCTGGCAGCCCTCTGGCCCTGACCTTATAGTTAAACACTCAGAGGTTGCTTACTTTGCAGTAATAGCACCATGGGAAAGTAGCAGATGAGGCGTATGAAAGATATACTGAGTAGCCATGGTAGAACAGCAAAAGCTGGAAGGCCACAGTCGCCCCGGGGAAGCTGGGCGCTGTAGTTGTAGCCATTAGTTCATTCAGGAAGAAAAGGGATTGGTAAGGGTTTACATGTAGTCACAAATGCAGTTTCCAGGGAGCCTGAAAATGATACCCAGGAGACTCCAGATGGGGCCTAAAAGTATAGAAATGAATAAAATACAAGTTAATGTACAGTACAGTGTCACACTACCTATGGTGACAGAAGTGGATAGTATTCTAGGATGAGCATATGGTCCTACTTTTAGGTGCAGGAGTAAATGCATTTCAGTCAGGGATGACAAAATAAGTAATTCAACATACAGATGTTTGTTTTAATATTTCAAAGATCTTTGGTGTTGATGCTGTGGATAAAAATCAGTGTATAGAGGGTAGGACCTCTATAAAATGCAGACCTTGGAGAGATCCTCCCTTGGGGAGCGGAGACCACAACACTGGTTTAAAGTATATCCTCAAATTCTGCTAGGACTCTCCATTCCAGGACATTTTTAAAAATGCAGCATTGGAGTCGGGGGTGGTTGGGTGTGGATACTGACTGACTGTAACCACTTATTGTAACTAGCATTGGTCAGCGATGTGCATGCTTGCAGTGTTGGTAGTCAGCTAACCAGCCACAAGCAGCCACTTGTGTCTCCAATGGATAGACACATATCATTCAGAGGTAGATAAGCTGTGATCATGGTGAACAGAAGGTTTCAGTGGAGATGACTTTACTAGAAATGTTCTGAGAAAGGAGATGATAACTGAGCCTTTCTTCAACTTTCTTGATTCATGTTGTCATGAACCAGAAACTTGTAGGAGAAAACACCAGTAGCCCAAGCTGACCTTACACTTCTTGCAGTCCCCATGTGGTAGCTTTGTAGCCCCCCTAGACCCAAGGACCACATCAGGTCATGGTTTCCAGCCAGCATCTGTCGGGATCATTGACTGTATAGAAATCTTTATATACAGTCAATGGTTGAGAGCAGCAATGAGCGGCATCATTTTATTATAAAAAATACAAAAATACATTTCTTGGGTATAAACCACATCAGTACACTCCATGCATAGTGATCCTTTTGTACAAGTAGAGATGAGCCATTTTTCAGACATGCAATTGAAAAGATCGATTTTTAAAGACAACTTGTTAAGCTGCAATTAAAAAAAGTTTTCCTTCTAGCTTTACTATTCACATCAAATATCCTGAGTTATATTGTCATTTGCTAAACTTCACATGTAAATGACAATACAATGGCACAGTAACACTGCAAGTATTACTGAAAGCCTGTTGTTCATTAATAGAATTTATCTGTGGTAATTATATTTGTGTACAAACATTAATGAATGTTTTTCCCCTGAAACAATAAACACATTTACCTTTTTCTTTTGTGGTCAGTTAGTCTGTGGTCAGAAGTATAGTTAGCTCATGCCACTGATTGGGATATAATAACCAGAGGTTGTGAACATCCTTGTCTCTGGAGATATGAAGGATACATACAGGGACTTTTAATTTAATTTTCCATTGGAAATAAATTAACCAACTTAAAGAAGTTCCTGTCCAAACCAGTTATGTATATATATATATATATATATAAAAAAGGACACATGGCAGACTAATTACATTCACTCCACAGAGGGCCCAAGCCCATGGAGAGAAATAAATACTAATATTATAATACTAAAATTACTCCCCTGCCTCTTTGGTTGCATTTCTTTTCTTTGTACATCTTCTCATTTTGCACTCTTATATTTATAAGCTGCTTGTTTTAGCAGCAGTCCCTGTGAATATACAACACTTACAAATGAACACGTCTACTGTTTTCTAGACTACAGAATGGTATATTTGATCCTAAATACAATGTAACCTTTACGTTTTTAACATCTGTGTGGCAATATTAAATGTCTATGTTAGTTTGAGCAGTTTATGTAAGTAAATGTTTGTATGGGTGTTCACATGGAACTTAACATTTGTACGGAGTACACAATAGGCGTTGCGCATGCTCAGTAAGTCAGCGTCGATGCAGGCTCGCTGTTGAAGGGTTTTATAACCCACTTCCACTCCCCGCTAATTGGTTTGGGATGGCGGACCCTCCACACGAATGCCCAAATGGAGAGTGGGTTGGGAGAGAGTGTAGAGGCTACTTTGGAAAAGGCCTTGTGTGTGTGGTGTGGGCATGTCTGTCACTGTTCTGCTTTTCCCTCCACACATTACCTTCACACCTTCCCTGCATTATCCTCGTTAGCCCTGCCTTGCTCTCAGTGTCTTTCCCAGCCAATCACTCCCAGCCTGCCCTTGTGTCTCGCCACTTGTTCCCTGTTGTCTGATTAGTTCAGTTTGTATTTAAGTCCAGTTTTCAGTTCAGTTCTTGGTTGAGTCATCTGTTCTGTTCTGTTGTGTCCTGTATTCTGCTCAGCTCAGCTAGTTTTTGTGTTTTTGCCTGCATGAGGATTAAATAAAGAAGTTTCTTCAGCCTTGATCAGCTTCCAGTCTCTGCATTTGGGTCCACCTGCTCCATGCACCTTGTGACAAAAACTGAACTATAAATAATCCAGACCTGTTCCAGTCATGGTTCAAAGCTCGGGGAAGGTAACAGTACAAAAGCCACTCAAATTTGATAAATAATAAATAGAAAACTATTAACTATAACTTACAGATCAACTCTCCTGCTCAGTGTGAAATTTTTAAATGAGACCAGATCATGGCTTTGTATGTAAAACAGCCAAGCCTTCACCTGCTTTTATTCCAAATATATAACTTTTTAATCATCAATCATAAACTTTTAATCTAATAACATTTTTATTCTTTCAGTGATATGTTATAAATAGAAGTTTACTACACACAAAACAGTTTTGGAGTGTAACTCTTTCAACTGTGAAGAACTCAAAATGTATCCCAGAAGACTGATGAGTTACAGTCTCTTCAGTAAGTTTAAGGCCATCTGAAAGATTTTCTCTCTCCAAAACTTTATAACAGATTTCTTCCTTACAAGACCACTTGAGAAAAATATTAAACTCAAGGGTGTCTTGACACCAATAATCACTTCATACTGTATTTGAGACAAGTTGGTAAATATGTTATTTGCATTTGAATGCTGCCTTTCTTCATCTAGCATTCACTTATGTACCATGTCTGTTGAGAATTGTTTCGAGAAATGTTAAAAGCAGGTTCATGGAAATTTATATAATAACTCTGAGCATGCAGTGCAGATACTGAATAGAAGCACACCTGTTTTTTCACTTTCTGCTGTGAAGGTCTTTTTTTCAAGTCTTCCTCTTTGAGGAAAACGCCACACTAGGCTGTCGCATTTTATTTTGCTGTAATTTTCTTTATTGCTTTTATTAAAGTGTTTTCATTGTCTGAAGTCAAGACATTGTCTCACTGAAGGCCAGTAACTGTAATTTAATCACTTAAAAAATTCAAAATGTAATGTGGCTTCCAGGGAAAAGAAATGTGATTACGGTAATATGTTACTCTAAATACCCCAAGAAAGCTGTAAATAACAAAGAGACTAGATATGCAACAATTAGTCGATTAATCGATTAGTTGACAACTATTTTGATAATCAATGGAGTCATTCTTTAAGAAAAAAAATCCAAATTCTCTGGTTCAAGCTTCTCAAATGTGAATATTTTCTGGTTAGTCCTATATGACTGCCATTCATCTCTCTTGTTAGTTCCTGTTCGTATCCTATTTTAAATGTCATATTGGGCTCAAGTCCACTTTGAATAATGTGAATTTTCTTGTTAAGTACTGACAGTAAGATACTACATGTATCTGCTGCTCTGTTTGAACCAACTCTCTGTTGTAAGGTTGTCAGACTTCACCTGAGATGCTGTAGCTCTGTGCCTCTTTCAGTTTCAAAAACTTTTTTACTTGTATTATTTTTCATCCATCTCCTGAACTTATGGCTACATCTTTCACTATGACACCAGAGCTCACCTGTCTGTGTGTGTCTGTGCTGCGCAGGCTGCTGCTGACAGGATTGTCATAGTAAAATGATGCCACACATTCACAAACAAATCAGTTGGACAAGCTGCAGCTAATTTACCTTATAAATAATCCATGTTATTGTGACCCATATACAATAATTACTCATCCACTTTTTGAAAAGCGGAGGGATTGGGGTCATATAAATATGTCAATAATGTCAAAGGAGATAAATGTTTGGATTGATTACAGAACATTCTTATACGATAAGCTCAGCTATTATTTACAATTCAGTTCTTTAAAAAGGACCTGATGTCTTAATTTGCTTTGGGAGGAATTTTCGCCTGCTGTGATAAAGTTCTTTAATTAAATGACATGTTGTACAGTCTAGACCTGTTCTATGAGAAAAGTGCCCTGAGATAACTTCTGCTATGATTTGGTGCTATATAAATAAAATTGAATTGAAATGTTTTTTGTCCAGTAAAGACGTTTCAAATTATTTTATGTCTATAACATTTTAACTAGAAATACTAACCACCACAGACTCTGCTACTACTGCTGCTGGGCTGCAGCTGGTTGACAGATCTCGCTCTTTCACTCTTTATCATAATAACCCACTTCTTACAGAAAACACACCTGGCAACTCTGCAGAGATCTTATCAGTAACATTATGAGTAATTAAAATAGATTTTTTGAAATGGGTAAAATTCAGCAACAACTTGACATTGGTAGGAACATGTCCCCACCGTCCCTAACCAAATCTACACACCCATGCCACATGGCCAATACGATTCAGCCACAATTCTACTAAACTACACCAGTGAACCAATTGGTCTATTTTGCAGTCTTTAAAAAAAAAAACATGCAGTACCAGTTATGGCATTCTTGGCCTTCTGGCTTTTGTTGCATGAGTCTGAGAGATTCCTGAAAGGCTTTGGTCAAGAAAGAAATTCAATGTTCTGAAAACCTATAGGCAGCTGTGTCCTCAGGATAGGTTCTGAGGACACACAGATGGATTTAATCAACTGAAAGGAAAGACCTTAATGCTGCCCCGCCCCACCCCACCCAACCACCTCCCACCCCTCATCTACCCATTCCCCAATTGCAGCACTGGTGGATGACATTATTGATTAGGATCAACCCAGTGCAGTCCAGAATATGTATTGCATTTAGCCTCATATTAGTTGAACAATATATGTCAAAGTAAAATAAGAAGTCAGCATTCAAAAAAAGGATCCATGTGAACCCCTCGAAGAAGCCCAGTGCACATTTGTTGGGCTAAGATTTGGTCATAACAGTCAGGCACATAGTTTCATCCCAAAGTGCACCAAAAGACCTTCATTAATCAACTGTAGGAGCCTGTTGCACCCGCCCTCCTTAAGTTTCAAATTTATCTAACTTAGCCAGTTATAACGCAAATCTTTGCTAAGTGGAGACTTACGCATGACTACATTACAGTGGGTTGCACCACACAAACTAGTTCTTCCATAAGGATTAGTTGTTACTAAATATTCATACCCAGTACATTCCAGGTGTAACTGTGGCGTGGCTAACTGAACCAAATGACAAAACTAATGTTGGCTTGCTAATATGACCCGTTTAGAGTGTAGAGTAAAAGAAATCTGGAATATGGTCGACCAATCTGACTCGACACTTGATAAAATGTTGTTTAATGGATTGAATTTAAAACTGCAGGTATGCATTTTGAAAGATGTGGGCGTTTACCAGGGAGGAAGGGTCTAACAAGAATATACTATACTATTTGTTGTATTATTGGAAATGTAGGATCCAGTATTCTGGGAGCTGTTCCCTTTTAAGGGTCAGGGGTTTGATTTTGACACTTTTTGTTTCTGAAGCTGCCTCTTGTGAGTCTCTCAAACTTTACAGAAGTGCAATACTAAATCACTGGAATACCCCTTTAACTGATATCAGCTTTTTATAACATGCAGATCATTATGCAGTACTGAGCCTTATAGCTTCAAGCTAATCATAGGGTGTTCTAATGATATGGTCAGCCTAGAAATATTGAGATTTAATGAGAAATATGTCATCAGCATAATCAGTATAATCACCACAATTCCAAGTTAAAAGCAAAATCATGTGTATGAATAATGTACATCAGTGGTATAATGAGACAATACTATTCCAAGAATTGAAGCCTATAGTATAGTACAGAACCTCTCAGGAGGTTTCTGTCTCTAATGGAAATAGACAGCTCTTCACATCTAGGTGCAGTGAATTCAGTCAATAATAGGAGACGGATTAATCAGTTTACCTTTTGTGGTAAAATGTGAATGCTTGTTGGAAATGAAATCAGAAAACTTATTTTACACTTAGATCAACATGGGTTTTCAGCTTTTTTCCTCCATTTGTTAAAGGTCAAGGGTAGGCTGAGAGAGGCTCTTCTCCTCTATTCAAAAAGGGGAATCATTTTATGTCTGACAACACCACATAGTTTTCAGAGATCTAAAAAATCAAGTTCAACTTCAAATCATGTTTTAGATAAAACTTAATTTAGAGTAAATCAATGATGAAACACAATAGAAGAAAATGTAAAATAGACTTATAAGGACTTCCTTAAATGTCCATGTTTAAAAAAAAATAATAATAATTGTACAATTATAAAGTCTTAAAAACTCCCTAAGCCTCAGCTAGGTGCAGCCTTCACTTACTGTTGTCTCTGCTCCTCTCACCACAGTGCCTCTGTATGTCTCAGCTGTCTATACTCCCAATGGTCACTCTGCTGGCTGGCACTGACTTCTTGTTTCTGCTACTTTACATCATTTCACCCTCATCCTCCATGAGAATGTGCTCAGCAGATGCTTAATTCAGGAGCCTACCAGCCTAGCCAACTCTGGCAACACCTCCAATCTCACACAAATTTGCCAGCCGTGGCAGCAAATGCACCACGAGCTCTCCTCCAGGTATTTATTCTTGACTCTGAGAGGTCGGCCATATCAAAAAGAGAAAACACAAGAAACAACCTAATAACCAAAACCACACAAAAACAAGATAACCAAATCCACAACTAAATGTTTGCTATGTGACCCATTTGCATTTAGACGTAATAGACTTGTTTTAGAGCTGATAACTAATTGCTTTTTTGGTTTTACATCTGACTTTTAAGGTGACTTAGTGTTGCACTTCCATAAAGTTGTCTTGTGAGAATACAAAATTACAAAGAAATGATGATAAAAATTGTGTAATAAAAACAAAATGCACTGAAGTTGCATTTGTATCAGCTATTTGGCTACCAGATGACTACCTAACAGTGTTTGCATCTCCCACCACCACCACCCCAGCCTCCACCTTAAACCTTTGGTACCTCTGACTTAACTATGTCTAATATTCATGTGTGTATGTGTCGTCTTAAAGGAGAGGGATTAGTTCTCCCAGTAGAATCCTTGTCACTGCTCAGATTCTTTTGAGAGCTCCCTCAAAGAGTTGAACCTTTTCTGATAAATCTAGCTGAATAACCATAAAATGTCAATTCCTTGACGTAAGTTTCTCTGCCTGAACAGCATGTGTGATGAGAGCAGGCATTAATCAGACATGCATTCAGAAATAGCAGCTGTGACAGCAAGGAGGCATTATCTGTCATAAAATCATAAATTTGATCAAAAACTGGTATTTTCAGGTCTGGAAACAAAAGATTACATTCTTGCCAGACAGACTTGGGTGCTATGTTATACAAAGGGTCTACTGGTTCAGCACTGTTTTTATAGACACCGAGGTCCCTAATTGCTATATGTAATGATTGATTTGGTTCACATTTAAATAAGACATTTAATAAAATGGTTACCACAAACATAGTAATTAAATATGTAAATTTATCATTTTAATAAGCCACAAATGAGTTAGTGGACTTTACATTTCATTTATCTGTAAATTGATTTATAGACTCACCTAAGGCAAAGTGATGTTGGATATCCATTCATCTGCTGGTCCAACACTTTGAGCATTCATGAACCTCAGAGGATAAATCTTATGATTTTAATGATCTGCTGATTATCTATAATATCCACATGTTCTGTACTGTACATGTACTGTCATGCTTCTGTCACAGTCTGGATCTGTGTCCCTCCACCAGTCAACCAGATGCCCTCAGACATTTCTCCCCATTTGTTAAGACTGGACTGAGTGGGAGAAGGACAGATAAGAGAGGCTGCAAATTATATTTAAGGGTCACTTGAGACACTGTTGCTTGCTTCGTTGACTCTGGTAGAAACTAATTGCATAAGTGAACTGAAACTCAACAGTTTCTTTCAGTCCAATTTATGTTGTTACATGCAGCCTTAATATACAGGCCACTCCGCTTGACAAATTTATTAGTTCATGTTTATGTCAAGAGCAATGTCTGTTTCTAGTCTTTATGGCAAAGGTTCCTGGGTTGGCAATGTAAAGCTCAAGTTTATTTGCTGTGTTTGCTCAGTGTGACTTGTGCACTTATTATGTTATATTTGTCAGGGGAGTAGCAAGAGATGGACCTAAATGCAGAATGCAGCAGCCAGAATGAACTGAAGAATGGCTCTTTATTTAGGCTTGAGTACAGGCAGAGCAAAACTGAACTAACAATACAGAACAGAAGAGCCAACAAAAGTGACTTAAATACAAACTGAACTAATCAAACAACAAGGAACAGGTGGCAAGACACAAGGGCAGGCTGAGAGCAGGGCAGGGCAAGAGAGACTGATGCAGGGTAGGTGTGGAGCACAGGAACACAGAAGGGAAACACAGAGCAAAACACAATATAACCATGCACAAACCATCCCAGAACTCACATGAACACAACTAAAATCAGCACACACAGTAAAATAAACTTCAGCATATATTGCTGTTGACAAAATCATGAATAAATCAGTCTGTAAAGCAGAGTGGCTTGCATATTAAGGCAGCACGCAACAACATCAATCGAACTAAAAGACAACTGCAGCTCTGAATAATATTACTAGTGTTTTAGTTCACTTTAGTGCTTAGTTCCAACAAGTCAATGTAGAAAGCAACAGTATCTCAAGTGGTCCTTAAATATAATCTGCAACCTCTGTTATCTGTCCTTCTTCCCACTTAGTCCAGTCTTAAACAGGCAGAAATGCTTGAGGGCCTCTGGTGGACTGGTAGAGGGACACAGAGCCAGACTAGGACAGAACCGTAACAATATTTATGTAGTTGTGAGACAGTTTGATGAATGACAGTTTATATGACTTTTATTTAACTCATGGATGAAGTTCTGTTTTTGATTTGTCCACAGCCCAGAGCAGCTATTGCCTCTTGTGTTTCCCCAGCCTGCTTTTTCCTCCACACCTGCCCTGCATTCACCTTCGTTAGCCCTGCCCTTTTCCCAGTCTTTTCCCCAGCCAATCAACTTCTTTCCCATTCTCCTGTGTCATCTCCTCATTCCCCTCACTTGAGTTTCTCCACCCATCTCCCCACCTACACCTCATCTCTCCATAAGTTCAGTTAGTATTTCAGCCCTGTGTTTCAGTTCAGTCTTGTTGGATCCTTTGTTCTGTTTTGTTCTGTCCTGTTCAGTTTTGCTTTGTCTGCACTTCCGAGTAAATAAAGATAATTCTTCAGTTCCTGTGCCTGCATTTGGGTCCACCTGCTCTGCTACTCCTAACATGTACACAATATCATAAAACTGTCTGAAGCCATCTGCAGGACAAACTTTTTGATATTGATCTGTTTTTGTTTAAAGTTATAATCCATAAGATTTTCATGAAATCAAACCCCATATTTGATATTATTAATGGTCTGAATTGTTCAGCATTAGCTATTCAATGTATTCAGTGTGTTATGTATTCAGTAATGACCTCTCTATATAGTAGTTTTTATTGTTAGTGGTGGAGTCACCATTCCCTCACTGGATTCACATTGTCTTCACACACGAGGGATTCCCAGGAAAAGAGGCTTGCATGTAATCCAGTATTAATCTTTGTAAATGTATCTCATTGATATCAGCTTCACTGCTCAGCTGTATTAAGTTACTGCAAATGCAAACCAAACAAATACACCAGTTGTTCTTCTTTTGGAACATAGTAGCTGCTCACTGAGTGTTTCCTGCCCCCAAAATTCTGGGACCTGGGAAAATTATGCATACTGTTACCATGGTAACCACTGGTGTCACCAAATCAGCCAGGACTGATATCTTGAGGATTCCAACTTTAAGTAAACCTCTCCAAATATGCAATTTATTGTGATGGGATTATTTTATAAATCTCATTATCCATGCAATTCTTTGTAGATAATTTGTAGAAGGATCAATTAAAACATATGCAATCTGTTTAATTGCTGTTGCAATGTATCTTATTTGAAATTCTACTCTCAGGCTCCTTGGTACTTGATAATTATGCTTTTTCAACCAGTTGTATGTATAGCACTGTATCTAATTGGTCAAGTGGCTGTTCAGCTGCTTTAAGGTGGTATTTTTTTTACTGTGTATACAATGGCTAAAAGGTCTCTTAATGACATCATATTCAATGTGGTTTTTCTTTTTCATGGCACATCTATAGAGTGAAGAGACGCTTAGATGCAGTCAGAAACACTGATCTGAGCATGAATTAGAGTAGCATGGAGGAGTGTGAAAAGATCAATTTGTGCTTTTAAGGTTAATTTGTGCAAAATCATTTTTTCCTCTTACAATTTATTCAGGTTTTATAATTTGTGTGAATTTGCTTCGGGCTGCTCCTCCATTTAATACTGTGTACCCCACTGCACCAAATGTGGCTTCCTATGGTTTCATTTATAGACGACGAGGAGTCAAGCGGAGGATCTATCGAGGGCACATGATGTCTCCTGTTCTCATGAAATGATAATTCTTCCAAAAAGAGGCTTTAATGCATTTCTGCTGCTTGCATGAGTTTGTGAGTCACTGCCTCTCGTGTGTGTGTATGTTATGCAGTAGAGTGTCTCGTGGATTGCGTGTTTTCCTGTCAGCTTTAGTGTTTGAAAGCGGGATGAAGACAGAAGCCATTGTGTGATCACAGCAGGGTGTGAGAGGGCAGGCAGCACAGCAAGGAGACAAAGCAGCCTCATTAATCCCAACTGATAGAAGGTTAGCCTATATATCGCTGCAACAGAGATGCTTCAGCTATTGTATCAGTTCACAGCACACAAGTGGCTCGCAACCTCTTAGAATCCTTTTTAGACTATTTTTCTTGATTTGTTCTTTTGAGGTCTCTGCTTTCTCTTTTCACAGTCTTTAAATTGTGTCACTCAGGTAAAAATGCTTTCAGTGAGCATACAAACGAAATGTCTCAGGATACAAAGAGAAATCACAAATGTGACAGCTGGTAACTCTGAGATTATTTCCAGTTGTATTTTCAAAACTGCATTCGACCTGCTCTCCAGCAAATGAATGCTTCTTACACATCACAAACTTCTTGCTGTTTGAACTGACATCTGAATTACACATTTAAGCTGCTCTGAAAGACTTTTTATTCAGGCTGTTGGATCATTATTTCTCCACACAAGGTCTCTCAATATGTTTTGATAGTCTCTTTATAGACTGATATTTTTCCATGAACAAACTCAGGCCAGGAACAGATGTGGGTGCTGAGGTGATTTTGGCGGATGTGATGCACATTGGTACCAATAAGATTTTTCCCCATACACAGTACCAAAGAGACGGCTGTGAGACAATCCATACATTTTTCTTCAGACATTTTGTCTATTAATCAAGTTTTGAAATTCTTCTTTGAATTTCTGGATGCGAATGTGTTTGAGGTGGACATTGTCTATACCTTAAAGATCCCCTATAGACGCATTTAAAAATATATAAAACACTGCTTAGAATAAGTTGTGCCACAAAAAAACTGTTGAATTATGTCTTTAAAAGTCTTAAAATTACATCGAATCCATCTCCCAGCTCATTGAAAAATACAGAATTGTATTATTATGTACATATTTTTTCAATTCAAAAGTCTACCTGCTGGACATGAGACGTCTCATGCTTCACTGATTGTTGGCATCCTTATACTGCACTGTTGTGCTCACATTGTTCCTGTTGATGCTTGAAGAAGGTATCTGATGAAAGCTTGCCTCAATAAGTGAATGAACAGCACTAAAAGTTATCTAACTATCAGCCAAACTGCAGCAGTGAGTCTCAGTAGAAATAGTATCCACAGGCTACCAAACACTAGTCCACTGTCTGACTTATGATTTGAATCTGATGAACCTTGAATCTTCCAAATGGTCTCTTCTGTATTCTTCAGCATACAGGCAGCAGTTCAGCATGTACAGGAGCAATCATTCTCCAAAACAGATAATTAGAAAAAAATATTTTCTACCACTATGCTAACTTCAACTACTTCCCTCTCTGATTTCTTTACCTCATCTTTAGTGACGACAGGCTGGGAGCGGCCTGTGTAGCAGGTGATCACAAGGTTGGTGGTTCACCAAAACATGTTGCTCCTGATGTGTAGTGAAAATGTTAAATGGCTTTGGACAAAAATGTCTGCCAATGAATGTAATATAATGTAACAACAGCAAAGTAAAAATCAACTGACATGGGAGTTTTAAAGCTAGTCACTTTGGTCAACACAAAAATATCTCAAAAACAATTGGATGTATTGTCATGAAAGTCTTACACAGACATTCAAGGTCCCCAGGGGTCTGATTTGATTTGATTTGATCTTATTTTGACAGATCAAAAAATATACCGTGTACATAAAATGTCATAAACAAATACATATTCATTGAAATTGTCAAGGATAACACAAAGTCATAGGATAATTTATTTCCATTGTGGTCCTCTTTCAAAGAAGACAAAGATAGCAAGACAAGTTACAGATGACTAAGGTACCTTGTACCATCACATAGGCTACAATAACTAAAATTACAAAGAAAGGCAAATAAAAAGTGTGTGTATACACATATTCTCCCTCCCCTTCCTCTTCCTCTTTCCCATACTCTCCTTCTCCCCTATCCTACTTCACCTCTTCCTTCTCCTCCTCTTCCTTTTACTTCACCTCCTCATTCTTCTCTAGTTCTCACCCCTCTTACTCTCTGTCCTATATTGGCTTCCATTGTTGTCCAAACCAAATGTTTACATGTGGCCTATTTATAGTGCTCAAGCTCTGATTTGTCAGGGAACTTATTATCTAAAAGTGTTTTCACAAGTGTCAATGTGTAAAGGCTGTTGGCAAAATAGTGTAGCAATGTAGCAAAGCAGATAATGTGCAATCAGTTTGGCACACTTGGTAAATTCATTGGCTACAAGTGTTAATGGTTTCAGAGATAGTGCTTTAAGAATCAATGTAATTGTAATTGTAAAAAAGCTGTAATACAACATCTAGTCAGATCCTTGATTGCGAGTAAGTGTGTATATATACATACACACACACATTATTTATATATATATATATATATATATATATATATATATATATATATATATATATATATACACACACACACAAGTCATTTTTTCATTTTGGTCAAATAACCATTCCCCACATGCACGTTTAAACCAATGACAAGACTGACTTAACTTTAACTTTACTGGAAGTCTTCCATTCTACCGCTGCCATGTACAGAAATGCATTTTGCCCAGAACAGGTTTTGAATCTACATGGCACAGTGTCTATGGCCATCCCTCTAGTTGAATAGCCATGTGAGTCTCTAACAAGCATAAAATAATTCTTAAAACCTTGGCCCATTACCTTGCAAGATCTTATGTGTTAGTCTCAATTTCAGCTGCCTTACACTATTTTCTACTGTCAACCATTTTAATTCCTTGAATTGGGAAGGGCCAATGTGAGTCATGGGGCTAAGTTTCTATACCACTCCGATTAGTTTATTTTGAGCTGTCTGAAGTTTAGTTTTAGTTTTAATCCCCTTTGGAGTGCTACTGTACCATGTAGTACAGGCTTGGTCAAAATGAGGCTGAATTAAAACTGATGCTAACAATTTCAGGGTTTCCTTATCCAAAATGGGCCTTACGTGATTCTTCTTACGTGAGAAATTTTTTTTTCTGGTTCACCTTTTCTGGTTCACCTTGGTAATCAGATAGAAATAATAAACATATACAGATGTTACTTGTTTCGATTGTCGTGATTACCGCAGTAATAGCAGTAATCAGCAGCAGTGAAGGGGGGTGAATTAATTTATCCAGGAGTGGCTGCAGTGTGCACCAACAACCACCAGGTGGCACATGTGAGCAGTCGAGAGAGAATAGGATCGTGACTTCAGCACAAGCGAGCAACACAAGGCATTGTGGGACATTAGGACATGGATGCTATGGTAGAGACGGAGTAGTATTAGTAGAGGAGGTCGATGTGGTGGTGTTTATCTTATCTTAACTTTAAAACATGGTGGAATGGTGAATGCTTGCTCTATTATCAACTGCCATAACCGTTCTCACAACCGGCGTAGGAAACGGATCGCTAATGGAGTGCAATTTTTCAGCTGTCCAGCTAGTTAACAAAAAGGCGCTGTATGGCATGGCTAGCTGTAAGATAACCAAACATCACCTTCAGCGACATTTCCTGACACGTTTATGTGTTCACGCCATTTTCACACAGGTTAAGTTATAATCAAAGCAAATTTAACTGTTGTGTAGTTACCACTAGCTCCACATACACGGCGTAGGGTAGCCAAGCTGTATAGTTGGGTTGTTGCTGCATAGCTACATAACTAATCAAAATTGTGTGTTTTTTCAGGCAAACCAGCCTATGAAATGCTATAGTGTCATCCTGACTGGGTACACAGACATCAAAGCAACACACACTGAGCTATTTAACCAGAGGACAAAGAGATTTTTATTGTATGTATTTATCGTATTGAGCTACTGGAAACCATCTACTTAAACTGTATACTTTTGACATAAACCCCCTTGTGATGTAGACTGCATTAACAGCGTTGTTCATATGTTGCATACCACATGTTACCATAATAAATGATAGAAAATGAATCCAATTCTGAATATCTTCATTTCTATAACATATTGATTAGTGCAATGCTGAAGTAAATATGTGTAAAGTCCACAGTACCAATGTAGTGCAAATACAACAGGTAAGTAAAGTGGTAGTGTAACTTTAAAGTACTGACATTTCAAATACAATTGAGATTAAAAAAAGGCAAATATAAATACATGACACAAGAACTATTGCTGAGTGTTATAATAATAATCATAATAATAATAATAAAAGACCCTGTTTGTCAGATGCCTGATCAGAAAAATACTGGACCTCAAATTCAAAATGATTGCTGTGACACATAGATTAATTTAATCACTATAATTTATTCATTATTTATCAACATAACAGCATATCCTTCAGATGCTGCAGGGATTTAATGAACTGAAGAAGCGTTTAATACAGTATGAAGCAGCTGTGGACAGCAAATAAATACTGTATTGATGATTTATTTAAATGTTAGAGACTAATTTCTATTAAATTGATGAAGAGCTTAATTTTCATCATTTTATGTCAGCCCAGGACAGCAGGGATTTGCATCTCCATTACAACAGGGCCACCTGTTTGAAGGTGTGACAATAAAGTTCAATCTGATCAAATCAAAAATAAAGGAAAGGCCAAGCAGGCATCAGCAGCCATTAATCATATAATGTAGGTGGGAGTGAGCATTCCAGATCTGTTGCAGACAGCCTATTTCTAGCCATCAAGTACATTATGATACAAATGTGTAAGAGAGGTTAATGGACATGAAACATTATCATTCTCTCTTGGGCATTTGTATCACAGTGTACATGATGGCCGTAAATAGGTTGTCTGCAAGAACAGCCATCAGGTGCAATTGTGATACAGAAGCCCAAAAGAGGTCAATTTACATGAAACACTGACGGTGAACAATTCCAGAGGGAAAGCAAGAAACCCTTTTCTTATACTGTATAACCATCACATTAACATGTGTATGTGTGTTAAAACAGGTGTGCTCCTGATGTGAAAATCTTAAGAATGCTATACTGTATGACCTTGTTTGAGTAATCTGCTTCATCCAATGTAGCTTTTACAGCCAATTTCAACCAATTTTATGCCTACATGAGAATCTCTCTCACTCTAATCTACTTTCACTTATCACTTTCACAGTGATTGCCGAATAATGCACATGAATATTAATCTCTGCCACCTGCATCTCTGTGTTACTCAAATTCAGGAAATAATAGTGTGTCATAAAAAGAATATCAATGCATTAACCATCACCACCATCACCGGACCTGGAAATACGCGAGGTGGGACTGGAGGATCATGCATGTCTCTGCCGAATGAGCCAGGGTCACATGGATTGCTACAGGTGCTTGCTGTTCAGATTGGTCACACCAGAAAAGAAATACCCGGCTTGGTGTGTCACCAGAAACAGGGATGGATCAAGGGGATCAAAATTTGAAAGACTTCATCGTAAACACGCTGCACCAGAGATTTCCCACTATGGGAGTGCGAGATATGAAGATGGTGGTCAACTGCATCAATGAGGTCATGGAAACACTGTGTCAGTTTGCCATGGGACTCATTTGTTAGGCTATAGGCCTTTTTTTTCCTGTGAAGTTCCTTCTTGACTTTACTTTCAATGCTTAAATAATAATAATAATAATAATAGCCTAATAATGGTTGCACTTTATTTTACAGTACACTAATAAGATGTAATACATTATGCTGTGACCAGACACAGCATTTAAAGCTTACAACATGGGCTTATCATAGCTTAATTAGAAAACATATTAACTGATATATAACTAAGGTATAGTTTTAATTAAGCTCTGTAACAGTCCATCTCAGCTTTTTGTCACCACCCCCCTGCTGCTGCTGCTGCCTGACAGTTGAACTTAGTTAATAAGAATGTTGCGTAATCAATCCAAACCCTTATTTTTAGGAGTTGAATGAAAAGTAATACAAACAGAAGTTTTTGAGGTTATTGAAAGATAGCTTTGAGCATCACTGTTGCTCTGTAATGAAACTCTTGATCTGTGTCCACAAACTGAAAGGACAGAATCTCAGATGGACTGATCTGATACATCACGACAGCACTGCAGTTTCATACCGGAGTGGATTTTCTGATTCACCATCTAGTTAAAAAGCTGTGTTAACTGTAGGTCAGAAAACAAAAGAACCACAAACAAATTTCTTAATTTTAGTCACACAACAAGACTTATGAACTCTCTGTGTGTGTGTGTGTGTGTGTGTGTGTGTGTGTGTGGTGTGATTGAAAGAGGGAGTGGGTGTGTGTGCATGGGATCATTTGCTGCATGCGAACACAATAGGAGGGTTAATTGCGTATTTGAATAGGAGGTAGAGAGGTGACTGTGTATATCATTTGGCTGTTCAGCTGCCTTAATGACTGGCCCAAACATATTCAAAACACAAACCCACTGAAGAAAAATTCCTCAAGTTTATTTGGATGGGGCGAAAATATTGCGGTTTCAGGCTGAAATTTTGAAGAAAGTAGCCTAAGCTACTTTTGCCGAATTTACAAGACCCTAACTCAACAACTCACATAACTGACTTTCTCCACAGGAGACAAAGGATCAAACCTCTTACAGGTTATGGTGGTTTGAGAGACAAGACACTTCTGTGGGTGTTTCGTGTGGATGTTAAAGTTGGGTGACGACACTATGATGTGTCTAGGATTCCCTTTGTCACTGGTTCCCTACAGTTATGTTACTTGGCTGAATAAAACATCATCTTTCACTTGTTTTTGTAATTTGGTCATACAAAACATTGCAAACAGGAAAGTAAGATAAACTGATAAACTCAGATAGATAAACTCTGACTTAATTTCATTTCTCTCATTCCCTTCTCACCGTCCCAAACACATTATTAACATTTGAGTGTACCTTGAGTATCCAAACCTGTTGAGTTGTGTTCAACTTGTTTGATAACAGGAGAAACAAAAATACAATGCATTGTGTCCCCCCTCACGAAAATCAAATGCCTTTCGTATTGATTTGCCCCAGCGCCAGGTCTAAACAAATATATGACAAATATAGTTAAATGCAGCGATCCCCCTGCTGCTGTGTCTTCCCATTAAGAGAGAGACACTGTGCGCATTTACACAGGAGGAACAGCAGCATAACTTAATTGATTATTTAAATCTTAATTTAATAGAGTCTAAGTTACAGCTGTGCCCAAGTATACACATCCACACTTTGCGCAAATTATGGCATTAAAACTTTAGAAGGGAAGTCAAGAGGGAAGCCTGACATTCTCCCCTGAACACTGAGCTGGTGCTCCACTCAGGCTGCCTGGCCAACACGAGCTTCTGTCTTCCAGGGTACAAAATATCATGGGGGCACCGCTCAAGGACCTGTCAGGGTTGCGGTGATTCACAATTTTTGAAAAACCCATTTTATAATGCCATTGACTGCTGACTCCTCACTCCTCTTAAACGTCAGGTTAGATCAGGTTAGATCAATCAGTGCCAAATTTCAGTAACTTGAGAGCAGGTTGTGTTGTGAATTCAAATGATTATTGATACAATTCTTTACTAGCCTATTGTAAAATTGTAAAGCTTAGACTTTCATCTTTTCAGCAGTCCTTGCCATTTCATGATATGCATAAAGACAAAAAGCATTTTAGCCTAGCATCGGCTAGGCTAAAAACAAGGCTTACCTAGACTTTTGCAGGCCACATTTTGGCCTTTATCGTGACTCAAAAACTGACATCCATAGATAAGTTTAGTCTCATCTTGAACTGGAGCATCTGCAGATTAATTCCATGCCTGATATGTTGTGATCCACTAAAGTTACGCTCGATACAAGAATAAATAATAATAAATCCCTGTTTTTGTCATCTTCTCCACCATCTTGACTGTACACACCTGGCAGAGATCTGCACTCTACTGAGTGCCCTCTTCTAGTTTGCTCATGTATTATTTTCTCTAAGACTTTTGATACAATTCCCAAAATAGAAACTGGTCGATAATTTCCCTCAACCAATTTGCTCCCTTTCTTATACAAAGGAATGACCCTGTCAAGTTTCAAATCTTTT
Source organism: Scomberomorus guttatus (assembly GCA_038419695.1). Lineage (NCBI taxonomy): Eukaryota > Metazoa > Chordata > Actinopteri > Scombriformes > Scombridae > Scomberomorus > Scomberomorus guttatus. Next base: position 5,290,073 of record CM076464.1, read on the forward strand.
GGGACTTTACCAGACTCAGTGGAGAGATTAAAAACATGAATGAGATATGGTGAAATATTTTCAGCAGCATCTTTCAGAAATCTGGCAGGCATTTCATCTAGATCAGTTGCTTTAGAACATAGAAGATCTTTCAATAGCTTTAACACCTTGTCCTGTGGAACCATAGAAAGGCCAAATTAGTCTGCTGCCGCTCCCAGTTGTGAATAGTATTTAAACATTGATTTTCCATCATACACCCCAAGATTGCCTGGCAGCCTATCGACTAGTTGTTTGGCTACAGATGTAAAAAAAGTATTAACCTTAACTGCAACATGTGATGATCAGAAGAAAGCTAACCATTGATGTTGAGACAGATATTATTTGCCTTAGTCTTGAGCCTTTTACTGTACCCAATTTGTTTCAGAGACTGCCAAAGTTTCTTTGAGTTACTTTTGTGTTGTTATTTTATCACGGAAAAATGCCCTTTTACTCTCTCTGATCATCTTTTGCACCATATTTCTCAGTTGCTTGTTATTATCAAAGCCAGCCTGATCTTAAGACTTTCTAAAAGGCTTTGTTTCTTGAGCCCCTTTTCACACATGCACTGCAACCCCAAAATTTTCTGGACATTACTGGAGGAGCTGTCTGTGAATGCAAATTTCCGAATCAGTCGGACCGGAAATCAAACGGACTTTACCCCGCCAGTGCCCTAGTAGAAAGTCTGAGTAATGCCCGATTGAGCCCATGTGTGAATACAGCAGAGAATTCTCCAGAGAATTCACAGTGAGCAAGTGGGCTACAACTGCTTACTGCCATAAGTGCAACAAAATCTGGCAGTAAGGAAGACGGTACGAGCAATTTATCAAACAACTGTTGAACAAGCAGAACAAAAACTTAAATACGACGTCTTTGACTTCCAACAGTCAACCCCCCTCTCATCCACAGCTGCTATTTTACACATGCAACTGGCACTGGATAAACACAGCATGCCAGCTAAGCTGCATTGTTTTGACTGGGCCTGAATGCTCCGCTGTGAAGCTAGCTTGAAAACGCTGAATTACAACCTCAGCATATGTTTTGCCTCAGCTCCTGCCTTGTCCTGTCCTGCACCCCTCGCCTAAACCAAATGGAGTATTTCCAGTAGGTGAGAGAACGTCTGACACGGACAATCTCCTGCTGTGTGCTACATGTGTGAAAGGGCAACTACGGAAAATGTCTCAATCTGATTCTCCGGACATTGTCCGGGGTTCATATGTGAAAACGGCTTTGTTAATAGTGTCTAGAATATCAATATTCATCCATGGTTCAGATCTCTGTTTCACTCTTATTATTTTAATATGAGCAACTTTGTCTACCACCTTTAAGAACAAACATTTGAAGTGCTCCCATGCTTATATCAACATCTGTACATATCACTGGAGACCAGCCTAATGGATTTATGCCATCAATAAAATCATGTCGACTGTAGTTCTTGACTGACCTAATTTTGATTGTATTGTGTTCCTTGAATGAGACCTTTTGCTTTTTCCTTGTACAATAAATCAACAAGTGGTTGCTCATGGTACAGTTAACCCCACTCTGGGAAATCATAGACTGATCAGGCACCAAGACGAGATCAATAACATCTCCTGCTTTTTCATTCAGTGCCACAATCAAGTGTTTTACTATATATCTCAGCATGTACTGGATAGATTGGCACATTTTGTACAGACATTAATAGTTCCCAAACTATCTATCCTAATGACTTTGGTGATCTCCTGACTTTTCCTCTAGCACCATTTTTTTTGGTTTACAACCAAATACCTGCAAAATGAATGGCATTCCAGTCAGTATCAGCTGTACTGTGTTAAGTGCTATTCAGCAAAATATTAGCATACTAACAAATTAAGATGAACATTTTACCTGCCAAACATCAGCATGGTTGCATTGTCATTGTGAGCATGTTAGCATGCTGACATTAGTATTTGGCTCAAAGCACAGCTGTGTTGAAGTACAGCCTCACAGAGCTGCTAGCATGGCTTAGTCTTGCTGAAGATCAGATCAATGCAGGTATAAAGAGGGGAAGTCGTGAAGAGAAACAGTATCCTCACCTGTTGCCTCAGTGTGTGAGCAGAGACAGACTTTGAAGGCCGCAGGGTAACACAGATCTTGGCCCTCCTCACCCTCTACTCTCACTTTTTTTATTCCTACTTAACAGTGAGACCTGGTTGTATCTCATCTTTTCAGCAAGCTTTGCACTGCTTAATTGATCTGCTGCCAAGTTTTCTTATTTATATCTTGTAAGTGGAGGAATGTGTGCTGAGTTAACACAGTTTGAGGAAGCGTTTACCTTACTGTACCTTCCATCAAGTTACCTGACATAGTTGTTGCTGGAGCCGGATGCTGTTGAACAAAGTGCTGTTTCTACGCTGTATCTAGTACTGTCAACAGGAGGAAAAGGATGCTTGTTTCATTATCATTGTCATAATCACCACAGTCGTAAATGCGACTTCACTAAGTGCCATAAGTGACGGCAGCTGGTTGTTCTTTAGCAACGGAAAACAATGTTACTTTTGGGAGTTACGCATTTAGTTTCTTACTGTAGAGATGGGGTCTTGTGAGAGCATTTGGCTGTTGTATGCCCTGAGCATTTGCCTGGAGGTACTGTAGATATATGCTGCAGTATATCACCTTGTATGTACGTAAGGATGGGGGAGCTGCATTCAGCTCCAGGTGTGAAAAGAACAGAGAGGCCAGCAGGGAAGAGCAGAGTCAAGAAGGAGCTGGCTGAATGGAGCGAAAGACTCCTAATGAATTCCATAAGACCTCTCTCTCTCCCTGTCTCTGTGTGCCTCTCTCACTCTCAGACCTCATTCACTTGATGACCTGTGGAGCCTCTGACAAGCAGCTACAAAATCTACCTTGATACGATCTGTTCCATTCAGACACAGCTCCCGTCTGACGGCCTCAGCTGACTCCTACTTCTGCTGCAATATTTATCTCGCTGGAGCCTATTTGCCATTCGTTTTGATCTTGAAAGACACAGTAATAAATAAATATATGAAGTGGAACAGTGCATAATGCATGGCAAAAAGAGTGGGTGGCATGGAGACTGAACCCCACTCAAAGGGGTACTTGAAGAAGATGAGATAATAGAGCATGCACAGATTTACACACACAGGCATGCCTGGCACAGACAGGCAGACACACACACACACACAAGCTGATTTATACAGAGGTTTGGTGGCCTGTAGCATCTTCAGTGGCTCGTGTACTAGAGGATCAGCCACGTACTGTGAGTTAGAGCCGGTCCTATAGCAAAGAGATCAAAGACACACATATACACAAACGCAATGGTTTTTCCACTCCCACAAGCTCCAATCCAGAAGTCACACAGAGGCGGTTGGGGCGGATTTTGAGCACACTTTGTTTCATGTGAGGGAAAGATCGTGGTTGAGGTTAAATATAAAAAAAAATAATCATTAAGAGTTTATGCACTGAAAATCGCCAGCAAAACATTAGCACTCTGCATTATACAATTCCAAATGCACTAACATCTTTAAAATAAATAATTGTGCACATTCCTCCTTCACACCAAAACTGCAAAGCCATTCGCCTTAACAAATTGTTCTCCAGTCGTTCACACACATACACACACGGTTGCCTTTTCAAGCTGACATGGTGTATCACCGGTCTATTGTTTGCCTGTGATTATCAAACCCACTCATTTTCTATTTCTGCCATGCATTAACCTTTTGAAATCATAGCGTGTCCCTCAGACACACAGCTTTCCACTGACATCAGAGAGCAATGCAAACAACATAGTTGCCTCTTACCACTTGGCAACATATGGGGGTAATTTGTGTCACGCTCAACTTCTCCTTTATCGTGCAGTGCACGCTAATTTGTTTTGAGGCTATTCTTGTTGACTTGTAAAAGAATTGCATGACACGGATTATGGGAAGGACAGAGGAACATAGGATTGATGATTGGGTGCAAGAAAGAAAGGGGATACAGGCAGAGGAAATATATTTCATAGTGAACATGAGGAGATGGGAAACAGGTAAATTGCAGAAGTAAAAAGATGTAGAAGCATCTTGAGAAAGAGGGACACAAAAGGTCTGAGATATGAGATGCAGGACCAGTTATAGAGCAACCTAAGGAGTAATGACAGCAAGAACTAAAAGGCACAATTCTCTAAAGGCACACTAGTGGCCCCTAGAGGCTGCAACAGTAACTACACTCCACCATACAAACATGTTGGGTGAAACAAACAACATTGCAATCTGCCACTGCAACTTGCCTAATGTATTATGACTTGTCTTGCTGCTGAGAGTACAGCAGACCAAGTTTCAATAAAAACCAAAAATGTCAACCTCATGGTGGAGTTAAAGGAAAAGTCAGGGGCTCATCGTCAGGAGTCATCCTCTGGGGACCATAAATGTCTGTAGTAAAATTCATGGCAATCCATCCAATAAGTTGTCAAGATATTTATTTATATATATATATATATATATATATATATATATATATACATACATATATTACAAGTCTCAAGAAAATAGATATTTGACATCCTATGAAATATTGGAAACATATGGCTGCCTGGAAGGTTTTTAAAATGCATCCAAAAATCTATAACTCTATGTTTGGAGAAATAGTATATGCAGGCTTACATGTTTTCTAAAACGTGCAAACTTTTAAGGATTGGCTGATCATTATGGCTTCACACAGCTCACCCAGCTGCTCAGAAACTGAACTGAAGTGTGGCTGACTTAGCTGTTCAGAATGGACTGGCGGGCCATGCAAACAAAGAGGGCAGCCATCTTTTAAACATCCTCTCCAGATATGTAATAAGATGTATAAAGATGCTCTGCTTGGAACAATAATGTGTGTCTGATATGGTTTTTTCCTCCACAAATAGTATAATTAGCACTTTAAAATCCTTAAAATAACATCTACTTCTTCTTCCTTATTAAAAATTCCAGAATCTATGAATATGCAAATATATTCAGGTGCACAGCAGTGCAACAGCTTGCAGCTCTGGCTCCCGGTTATGGTGTAAAGAGTGTTAGGGACTCTTCTTTTAATGTGTGTAAGTGTGCAGATAACAACCAGTGCAACTAGGCCAGGAAGGTACAGCCCAACCTAACTTCTGAACATTATCAATAACTCGCCCGCCTCACTTCCACCGTAGCTTAGAGTGGCACTGAGCAGACGATAGCTCCTGAGGACACAATGCCCTGCAACAGTGGACTGGCGTAGCATACTACAACAGCTCAGAAGCAAGAGGAAGCAGTGTGCACAAAAGCAGAGGAGGGATTAGCAGTCCGGTCTGTTAGCCAAGCTAAAAGCTAACACGACCAGGCCAGCCATTCCATCGCTCTTTCTGGTCAACGTTCACTCACTGGATAACAAAATGGATCTGATCCGACTGAGACTGAGCCTTCATCAGGAGATAAGGAACTGTTGTGTTTTTCTCCTGACAGAAACTTGGCTAAACAACATGCCAGAATCGGCTTTTCAACTCGACGGGTTGCTACTCTTCCGTGCAGATCCGAATCAGCTGTTGGGGAAAACCCAAGGAGGCAGACTCTGCATATAATTATCTTTAATTATAAATGATTGGTTCCTTAGATTTGTGACATAGGAAATCCTGCCTGACTGAACCTATGTTTTCGAAACTTTCCTTGGTACACTGCAGTTTCAAAGTGGAAATGCTCAGACTGCTTGACTGCTTATTTTGCTCCTGATATCCTCTTGTAGCATATGAAAAACACTGCATGGACAGGTTAACAAGTTTAAAAACTTGATTTTCATTGGAGGGGGTCTTTAACATTTTCACATCATTGTGCTGTGTAATGAAGGACTGAATTATATAAGTCTTAGAAGATGGCCATCACAATGCAGCTGCTCCTATTGTCACAGCACAACATACAGACAACAGCTCTGAGAGAAAATCGAGTGGGTAGGAATATAAAAGGAGAAAGATTTCCCTTGTGATCAGGCACCTGTTATAGTGCATATCCCTCGTCTTTACACGTGGCAGCTGAAACAACCCTCAAAGCGGTGTCTTTTTCCTGGCTTAATTTTCCTGAAACCGTAACTGAAAATCATTAACTAAAAAGGCAGTATTGTGCGGAAGTCATTTATAGCTACATTTCGTTGAGTAAATGCACCATAGCAAAGGAATGGCCTACTCCATCTGCACAGCAGGTTAAAAGGAACCATTGAAAAGTTACTGCATTTAATTTAGCTTGGTGCTATGAATGATTTATTTGAAAGTCCCATTACAAGAGGAAAAAAAGCCCTATTTTCTGAACGCCTGATGAGTTGAGTGTGGGTTACAGGCACATTTTTGTCCATTAGTTGCCATACAAGTGTGAAAAAAAGAGATTAATTTTAGTGTGGTAATGAAACCACAGTCTCCCGACAGACAAATTTATTTGGGGCTTTTTAAAATGTAAGAGAGATAGATGGTTTACTGTGTCGAAAATAATTGCCTGTATCATGAGAGTTCATTAAGTTAAAGCAGGGTGTGTTTCTAACCATCACACTTGGCCCTTAGTTGTTGCAATCATAACGGAATAGAGCTCTTCCACACCTTAGTAATCTCAGTGATAGATTTATAGGAGAGGATCTTATGCAAAACCTAAACTCCCACACATACATACTTCTTAGGCCCAGTGATCATAGCCTGGCAATGTATCTATGTAATTACAACTGCAAGGCTGGGGCGACACCTTGGATACAAGCTGCCACCAACAAAGCTGAATGCTGGAGCCTGTACAGAAGAGTTTTAAACTGCAGTTCCTGTGATGACCACTGCCTGTTCCAGGAAAACTGAATGTTTTGAGAAAAAGCATGAATGCTGGACACGGCGCAGACATTCAGGCTGTGTTTGAAATTGCATACTAGTGTACTGCCTACTACATACTCATCAAGTCAAATTTCCAAACAGGCATTATTTGGACTGACCACATATTGGGAATCTAAATGGTTACTTTCTCGTCTGAAAAAATATTAAAACTTAATATAGTGACATATTAACAGCTTTTGGCCTGGCTCAAAATATCTGCCATTGCTGAGAGATACATTGTATCTGAAGAGATACAATGCATTTTGGGGCAGTTGAGTATGTCCAGTAAACTCACGCCGCATACTCAGAAATTCTTGTTAATCTAGTATACATCCGGGCATTTCTTGTGTACACAAAATCCACATACTGTGCAGTTACACATACTGTGTTAGAACACACTAAATACTCAATTTGACGTCAGACTTAGTATGAATAGTACATTAGTATGCAATTCCAAACACAGCCTCAGCCTTGCTACTAATGTGCCCCAATGGCCAACCGCAGTACTGCAACAAAACAAAAAAAAATCCAGGATTCTCTCTTGAAATGCAAAGTCAACATTTTTTTTTTCCAACATTTTGGTCTTATTGGCTGATGTCATCAATCACCTCCAAGGTGAGTCTCTGTGACAATTTTAAAGTATACACATGTATTAAAGCCTCTGTGTGTAGAATTAGAAAATGCCAATCCCAACTTTGGTCCCCCCCCCCCACCCCCCACCCCCTCCAGTTGTAGTATCATTAAACACAGCGTGGCAGTCACCACAGACCTTCCCACCACAGACATTTGGGCTGAAAGCAGTTGTACCAATTTTCATTGTGTCTTTTTTTTTCTACAATCAAAAATGTATGCCATCAGAATCATTTGAAGTATAGAGTATGAAGCTATAATCACATTAAAATTCTGCAAATTGCAGCTTTAAAAGGACCATTACAGCATTTTGTGAAATATGCTTATTCAGTTTCTTCATTAGAATTAGATGAAAAGATACCAGTCTCGTGTACAGTACATACCATCAGCAGGCAGTTAGTTGTAAACAGGCAGCATGTCTCTGTCCAAGGGTAACAACATCAACCTACCAGCACCTCTAAACCCCTCTATAAAATCCATAAAGTTTATCCTTTACATTATAGTTGTTGTATAGATGAAACAAACAAGATATTATATGTTAATTAGTGAGCTTTAGAAGAGCTGGTGGGTGGTGGGTGTGTAAAACCTTTTGGACTAGCTCATTTCCCCCTGCTTCCATACAACAATATTTTGACTCCTCCAAAATGTGCTTAGCAAGCATGGAGTCTCTGCAGAACCAAAGCAGTTTAAAGCTGCAGAAGAGTGGTTCCCAACCTTGGGGCCAGGATCCTACCAAGGGGTCACAAGTTAGGTCTAAGGGTTCAGGAGATGATAGGAAAGCAAAGGCTTTATTTTGATCTTTGCATTTCATCTTGTTAATTTTATCTCTTGAGGTCTCTAAAATTATCAAAATACAACAATCTAAGAGAGAACAATCACTCATTGGTTAAACTGCTCACAACTCCATATGTAACCTGTGACAAGAGGTACCAAGTAAACATTGTTTAAGGGATCACAAGAAAAAAAAAAGGTTAGGAACCACTGATGTAGAGAACTGTTGGCCTCCACCTACACCTTTCTCACCTGTGTCAGATCAAGAGGAGGATTATGAGGGAGAAATTAATAAATCATATTGCAATGCTTTAGAAAAGTAAACACAGTTTTAGCCAAATAACATGCAAACACATAATTTTGACACATTAAATCACTAATTACTACAACTAACAAACTGGTTGTGTGGTTTTATATGATGGGATGATTGGATAAACGTATGTATAGGCCTCTGAATGTAAATGTTAAATTAAAATTATTGTTTTGCAGGGAGAAAGATTTGATATACAATTACTTAAAAAACACTTAAACATATCTGGCATATACCATGAGATAGCTGAACAACACTGGCATGCAGGACAAAACCTGGAATACATATTTTTCATTTCACTGTTAAGTTTATTTGATATGGTTGATGAATGATATCCCCTGTCAAGCTCAATCCTGCATTTTAGTTTTGCTTATAAAACGCTGCCTGCATTGAAATCACAATTTGTTTAATTAAAGCTGAATATGAACTTGGAGGTGTAATTTCTCTTTTCATTAAAAACTTAAGCAGGTTTGGGATACCAAAATGTCCTTAAGTTGATGGAAAGTAACAGCTCTGGTTGAGTATGACCTTCAGGGTGATAAACAGCCAATTCAAAGCCAAGAGTGCTTTGCTAAACGTCAGTCATTGTTCAGTTCATTTACGTGGGTTGATTTAGGTCTTGCTTGCAGATCAATGCTGCAGGCAGGAAGAAAGAGTGGAGAAAATACATCAACATTTTAAATGCATTCCCAAAGCCAAGCCTTCAATCTCACCCTGCCCCATAGGGACAGCCAACCACGTCTCATCTCTATATCAGTTGGTCGCCTTGCTCAGCTTTTGCCTCGTTTACCTGCCCAAATTGCGGCAACCCAGGGTGGCATCTCATAAAATTATGTGATGGAAAGGAAAGGTCAAGTGCTAGACATACTCTGCCAAATCATAAGGTGTTTTCTACAGTTGTTCTCAGAGAGAGAAATAGATGCAATATTACCTCTGGCGCCGTCATGAAACTTAAATAGTATGCTGGCGTGAATTTGTATTCATAACCTGCTTGCCAAGCATAGACATGAAACAGATACAACAGAGGACATAATTGAATATTTTTGGTCTTTGCCTTTCAAAAAGATGAAATAATAGCAACGCTGAGGGCCGAGGAAGGAGTTGAGGAGGCTAAATTCAATAGTGGGATTTTAATATCTGAGAGAGAGATACAGTAAACATGAACCGTGCCAGTTTTCAGAAGCTGCCTGTGTATAATTTCTTTAATGTGGCACTTAAAAGAGCTCAACTTCAAGAGGCTTTATATGGAAAACACTGACAGCCTTCTGAAAATGAATGAAAGAACGGGGGGATGCTTTGCCAAAAAATTTGAGCAAACTTAAGCCAGGGTTTCAGGCAAATGTTGCAGATAGAGATCAGTCCATTTGCCAAGGCTGTTTTTCTCTCTCATTTGCTTTGGTGGGTTATTTTGCTACCATACTGTGTACAATACCAGTGTGGAGAGAGAGACTGGACTGGCTCCAGGAAAATAAGAAGCTATGGAGTTGATGTGAATGCGCTGTCAAATGTGACTGGACGTGTCAGGGTAAATGTCACTGGTCTCTATTTCTGTAACGTTTATGGGGTTCACTGTTCGTAATCATTGAGGTTAGCGGTAAAATTAACTTTATTGAACCTTGAGGAGAAGAAGTGGGACGACTTTTAACCTGATGATGTAGCAACAGTTTAAAAAAATGGATGTAACACTTCTTGTCCAAGAGAAAATGAGATTTGAAACAAGGAAGTTAATTTTTCATTTACTAATGTCGTAATACGATGGTTCTCAACTTTGAGTCACAAAGGTATCATGGAGCAGATCTGAAGTTAAATGATTCTGAGCAAGACTGTCAGGATTGACTTCTACCAAGATTTATTCAGACAGAAAAATGGCATGATTAAAAGATGGACAGCTGGACTAAAAAATATATAATTCTCATCAAGCAAATATGACAACATGATCAAACCTATCTTGTTCTGTCAGTATAGTGGGAGAGTGCTACATTGTTTTGTATGAAAACTCTAAATGTGACTATTTTTAACCACAGTAGTAGTGTGGCTTCAAGGATGGCAATGTTTGTCCACCGCTTTGGTCCAGACTGAAATAGCTCACCAACTACTGAATGGATCACCCTGCAAGTGTGTTGTCCACAAAGGATGCACCCTACTGACTTTGGCAATCGACTTCTCCTCTAGCTCCAACATGAGGCTGACAGTTTTGGTTTTGACTGGAGTATCTTGAAATCTATTGGATGGACCCCTGTGACATTTAGCACAAGTGTTTAGGATTCCAAGAGGATTAATCCAATTGACCTTTATTTTACCCAGTGAATTATCTTAACATGTAATGGATGGATTGGATGGATGGAAGTTTGTGCAGGCATTTATGGTTCTCAGATGATTAATTCTACTAAGTATTACAGATTTTGTTAATCCATTGACTTTTCATCTCACTCTACCAAGATTGTGGTTTTGAGTAAAATGTCTGGGCAGCTATTGGATGGAGTGCCATGACATTTGTTTGACATTCATCTCCACAGGATGAATTGTAATAACTGTCCAATCCAATTATGACCAAATACCTGCAAAACTAATGACATTTCTATCAGCCTCAGTTTAAATTATTTGTTGTTATTATTGTTAGCTAACAAGCTAAACTAAGATGGTGATCATGGCAAGCATTCCCTGTTATAACATTAGGAAGTTAACATCTTTAGACTGTTAGTCTTGTTTATCTGCACATCAGTAAATCATTTAATGTGAAAGGAAACATGCAGTTTATGTCCTTGATGTTATTTCATTAAAGTCATGTTCAATTTGGTTAATCTTGTTCCTAATTAACAAGTACTTTAAGAACTTATAAAAGGTTGGGTGACATAATCTCTTTTTCTTCTTATAAAGAGGGCAAGACAAAAATATTAGAGAGCCATAGCCTTAAACAGTATTAGATGTGTGTATTTCTCATACAGACTATCTGTTTGATGACAAATTCTATTTTTTTCTAATTTCCCAGTGAGAAATTTTCTAAATTTTTTTGTGGTCGGATGCTTTAAGGTGGTCTTTCATAACAGGAATATCTACAATGGTGTACACTCAGTGAAATAAAAAATGAAAAGAATTTCCATGTGCGACCACTGGTAGCGGACAGAGCAATTGAAATCCAGCAACTATTTAATGTTTTGTCATAGCTAGTATGACAAGTAGAAATAAGGTTGACAAGAGGTGAAATGTTTCTTTAAGTGACTCCTGCAGTTGTTGTGAAATGCACATATTGTGCTGAAATGCTGCAGTCCTTTTCATTTTGCACTTGCAAAGCAGTTTCTATAGGTCCATAAAACATTCATAACATTCAGCAAGATATAGTCTGAAAACCAATAGCTGAGGAGCCATGTACAGTGACAATATTTTTTTCCCCAGCCAAATAACCCTGACCTCCTTTTGACCTCAGTTCAGCAAAAGAAAGAGCAGCACAACTGAGAAAATAACTGCTGCGGTTCAAAAGTCTGATTAAAAATTTAGACTGATCAAATCAGCCTTATTTATTCGCTGCGCCAGAGGCTACGCATGATTGGCTGAAAACTAGCATCAAGCTGTACTTGATTAGTGATGTCTGATGAGCTTCTTCCCGCTCATGTGGGGGTGTGTGCTGTTGATTTGGGCTGATGAGACTTAATCATGCTAATCAATGGGCTCGAGGAGAAGGGGGGGAGCGGAACATGGAGTTGAAAGATAGATAAAAAAACAGTCTCTCAGTAGGTTTCCTGCCAAGAATCAGCTCTATTCAAATTGTTTAGGTAATGCAATGTGTTGATAGTGTGATTTTTTTGTTTCATTTATTTTGTTAATATTGTTGATGTAATCTTTCATTTTTTCACTCCAGAATGTGGCAAATTGCTTGAGGAATATCTAAGTTGTCTTTATAATGGGTTTTTCTATTTTTCCTTAAACTGCTAAAGCTGCGTTTTACATGAGGTTACGCCGTCACCCCGACTGCACTGTTTCACCAAGAACTCGCCTCAATTGCATCCTTCTACATTTAGGCACTATATTAGTATACACAAAATGCCCTTCCATGCACTCAGAGGAACTTTGTTCTTGAGGGGAAGACATTAACACTAGAACCGCTACGGGGTAAAATGTACCTGTTTTTCAATTGTACGTTACTATGTTTTAATAAAATATTCATGTCCCCCAGTCTTTGACTTTTCCTAAAATAATGTTGTGTAGTACCCCTATTGTTAAAAATAGTGAAGATGAATCCAGATTAAAAATACAGGTATTTATACCTATAAGCACCACAAGGTAAAATTTACCTGTATATGAAATGCATTCATTTCCATGTGGTTTATGTTTAAACATTCTACGTTGCTAGGCAACGGCTTTCATTGGAGTGTGTGATCTGACAACTTTGTCAAGTCATAATTAGATTATAAAAAGAGCAGAGGAGAATGACCTGAAAAAAAAAACCTTCGCCGAGTGTCTGCAGTGCAGGAAGCTGTCTGTGAAAAATGCAGTCAAAGTGCTGAATGTCTGCTCAGAGTGTGTTTGAGGGACACGTATAATCAGATGTGTTCAAATGAAGATGATTTAGCCTCCTCACAAACGTTCATTGTGTGTAAAACTTATTTTTAGTTCATTGATTATTGATTCATTTTTGTTTTGCCATGTTACTGTTTATTGTTTATAGGCTATTTAGCCTAATTTCCCCGTTGCCTTACTCTGTTTTCATGAACGGAACACTAAAAGAGAAATATATATTTATGTTATGATGTTAGAAATAAAAAAGCTTTAATGGTTACCTCAAGTTTCCTGTTGATGTTCTCTTATTCACACATTGTTGAAATGTCTAAATGAATTAGGTGAAATTGTACGCTTGACTTTGTCATGTCGATTTTGTTGCAACATTAAATCACACATAAGTGATGGTTGTTTGTTATTATTATGGCTCATTATTGTCCATTTGGGGTATTTAGGTAACTTTGGTCATTTAAATAACATGGATTATCTCATTATGTGATGAATGTCGTTTTATAATATCACACCACCCAAATATGTAAATATTTCCTTTGTTTTCAGTGTCATTTTAGGCTTAATTATACTGACGGCCATGCAAAGCGATTAGTGTTCTTAAAGATTCTTAGATTATAAAACAAGAGGACCAAAACACAGCTGATGATTAAACAAACTCATTTTGTGACTTTAGACATTCCTTTGTGAAGACAATGCCTTAGAAGTGTGGTATCCAGGTACACAGGTAAATTTTATTCGTTGGCGGTTTTAGCTATATAGCGACCCCTGGCGGTTCTAGTGTTAAAAGCTTAGTGTTAAGTATTTAAAAGTTAAGGGCAGAGTAAAGAGAGTTCTTGACCCTGAGGCCATTTGTTCCACTCTTGCATCGTGCTGGGATGTGTAACATACATATAATTATCAGAGCGATCAGTGCATGTGTTTAACATGGAATAAATGTTGATGAAAGAGCATGCAACACTATTGTAGCTCCCTGTTATTTGCATAACCCCAGTTCTCTGAGTACTACAAGGTGTCTCACTATTGGATTGGAATGCTTCAAAGCATTGATTCCACTGTGCCAATCCTGAGTGGTGTAGGAACCTCCTCATATCCCATGAGAACTTCTCACTTTGCTAATTAGACACAATCCTCTTGAAACAGAATATTGGGGCCTGTTATAATGAGGGGAGGGATCCTTCAAGTGTCAGTCAGAGGGGTATTATTAAAGAGAGGAAATCATTTTGATTGAAGGGGTGAAACTGTTCAGAAATCTGACAGTTTTAGTGGTTGAATCATTTATCTAGACCTACAAATGTTTGATGTAACCATTCAAATTCCAGGACGTAAAAGTTACAGAATTTTAATATTGAAACCCTGATGATGTCATCATGGGAAGTGTAGTATCCATTTGGAGGTTAAGTCATACTAGGAACTAAAAGTCTTTTCAAAAAATGTGTTTCTTGTGAGTCCCCCAATTTTTTTTTTTAGCTTAAAATAAATCACCTCTTGTCACCTGTTAGTAGCTTCTTATGGCAAAGGAAATATCAACTTCAATTTTTTGTTGCAGAAAAGTTCTTTTGCAAATGTGGCATGACATTGTTGCTAGCATTTTGGTAATTGTTGCAAATAAATGGTAACTGACTAAACATTTTCAGTCATAATTATGGAATATACAAACAAGAAAATTGAAACCTGACACAAAATGAAAATAAAAAGCTTAAACTGAAATATTCAAGTCTATTTTGTGACCCAGAAATCAACGCAAATAAAACAAATAAAAACCTACTACTCTGTCGTTATCGATTAGTAATGGGGCTATAATGTCAAAGTCGTCTTGATGTGGATCAAGCAAAATTCATGTCAAATTCCAGTCTCTCATTATTAACCCTTTGAACCCTAGGGTGTTTTTGATTGTTTTTAATTTCCTTCATTTATAGGGCTTTTGCATAGTTGCCAAGGCATCCTATATAAGGGGAGGATAGCGCTTTTGTTTTCACCAATAGCTATTGGTAGCTATATCTCAATAATTTGTTAGGTGGCCAAACTTTTTCTATTGTCTTATTGCCATTTGATAAATGTGGGATATTGCATAGGCAAATCTGATGACACACTACTTACATACATGCATATACAGTACAGGCCAAAAGTTTGGACACACCTTCTCATTCAATGCGTTTTCTTTATTTTCATGACTATTTACATTGTAGATTCTCACTGAAGGCATCAAAACTATGAATGAACACATGTGGAGTTATGTACTTAACAAAAAAAGGTGAAATAACTGAAAACATGTTTTATATTCTAGTTTCTTCAAAATAGCCACCCTTTGCTCTGATTACTGCTTTGCACACTCTTGGCATTCTCTCGATGAGCTTCAAGAGGTAGTTACATTGAGTACACTACCTGAATAAACTTTTCTTTTGATTTCTAGAAATCAGTTGGCTAAGCTACAGCCACAGAATCCTGGATCAGTATCCAGTCCGGCTGGCTGTCAGGCTGATCTACTTGTTCATATGAAAATCAACGGACAGAAAATATGTTCTCACCTTCTCAGTTGCACAGTTTCATTTTGTAAAAACATAAACATGCTACCAACCGAGTTCGCTTTTCTCAACACATACTAAAGAATTTCTATTTGCTCTCATGTCCCCATTATAGACTAAATTAATGAATAAACTCACACTTTTTCTCCTAATGTTTTTTTTTTCGAACGTTACTCCCCCCTCCACCCTGACACCAACCCCTGCTTACTTGTGCAAAGCAATAACGTCACTCAAACTATTACTAAACTGTTATTACTATGCAGTGCACATCATTACAATAGCTTTTGCCTCTTCCCAAATTCAATATAAAATTGTGACAATTTCAATTTACCTCTTCAGTGAACATGCTTCTTTCTTCTCTCTTATTTCCAAAGTGGTGTTGATCATTTCTTCACGGTACTGTACTGTTGGTACAGTATATTGCTTTGCTGCATATTTGTGCTTTGCAAACCTGCAACAGGTTCAGAGAAGCCATCCTATTCTCTCCTCTCAGCTCATTAAGCTGTTGCCTGTATCCTTCCTCCTTCAATTCTTATTCTCTTCCAGTCTGTCTCCCAGGTTGCACCTGGCTGCACCAGGATTGTGCCAGCGTCACTGGTCACCAAAACTTTCAAACTTGGCTGGTTATGCCCGCTTGTGTCTTAGGATACGACTGACCCTGAATCAGATCTGGAATATCAGAGTGGACAACATGATCAACCTCAGCAACAAAAATTACAAAAAGGACGGCCACTTATGGACATGTGTGATGAGCTGACATCATCTCGTTTGGAAAAGTAAAGAGAAACATTGCAAACAAAGCATTCAGGCCAGGCTTTTGTCTTACAGGGAGCATTTTTAAATATGTACCTCAATTTTTGGAACTTTGGCCATGTTTAACATCTGACATTATAACACTATATAAATGACAGAAATTTTTTTTTTTTTAAAAACATGTCCCTATTAAGCAGTAAACTCCTTGCTGCTCTGCTTCAGTAGGATGTTTCAGGACTCTTCCCATCCCTGCTAATCAGTCTGACTGTAGTGTGTTAGAAACTCTGATCCTTCCCTTCTTCTCTATATTATCCCTCTGGGCTCAGAGGCCTATAGGCCGTGCCATGCAATGTTTGCAAAACAAGATGTCTCTGGATTCATTTCACGGGAGGTTATTATGAAAATACATCACAAAATACAATTTCTATCGAGCCAGGGGGTCCATTAATTTGAGCTTAAAAGTGAATCCATTTACAACAGCCACCACTACAGCTCTTCCCTGCTTTCAATTCACTCGCAGCCATTTGTAATTGCTTTGTGCTTTGAGTGGAATGGACGCATGCTTATGATTGAATGCACAGTAGGCATTGATCAGCGTGGGAGATATCTGGGGTTTTCTCTGCAGAAATAATACTTCAGTGATGCCAACTGGGATAATTCCCAAAACTAAATGGTCAAAGATTTAGATTACAGCTCTCAGCATTGACTTCCTGGTGTAAAACTGTCTAACAACTGGAGGCAACAAGCTGCTTGATTTTCCTGGGGAAAAAGACTCAGTGCGGTGCCAAATATTTGCCATCTAACCTCTGTTTAAGCCTGTGTTAATATTCTTTGTAGATATTTCCAGCTTGCTAAATTTGCTGCTTCATTATGGCAGAATTAATCCACAATCAGTACCTTTCTTATGTGCTTTAGCTGTTGAACAAGGTCTGTTCAGGCACTGTGTTGTTCTCTTTAAGATCAAGCTTGTCCGAGTGGTTTTCCAACATATGCAGTCACTGTTATGATGGTGTACAAAAAAAAAAAAGTTGGTGCTAGAAGAAAAGTCCAGCAAACAAATCCAACTAGATGCTTCATCATCTCTATGCTGTGTTTGGAACATGACAAAATGAAGTGAAACATGGACTTCCAGATCCCAGCTTATAAATCAGAAGTGACTGTGACCATAACAAGGTGAAGGTTTCTTTCAATTATACTAATCTATTGGTTCATTTATAGCGGGAAATTACACTCTTGAGCCAGGTGCGTAGCTGTGGGTGGGTCTGAGTGCCCACTTGGCACCCAGTGAATAGCAGTCAATGAGTACTGTTTCAATTATCTGACTACGTGACTAATAAAAATAAAACAATTCTTTATTGCTTCTTGTTTACCATATGATGATGATGAGTCAGATTTTTGGAGTGGCAGTGCATTTCGCAAATGCCAGGTTGCGAGCAGCCCCTCCTCTTTCACTCAGTGTACAGCATTGCACAGAGGAACACAAGCCTACTTTCCGCTAGCTAGCTGCTTTTAATGTAGGTTAATATAAATACCATGGCGAAACAAAGCGGTTTGCTTAAGTTTGTCACAAAAAGACGTCATGAGGAGCAGGAGGAAGAGAATTCAGCTCAAGTTCAGCTCATTCTCAACCCAGACACCTACTCCTGCACCAGTTTCTCCTCAACAACTGCCAAGTAGCAGCTGTACTGTTGAAAGACTCTTTTCAACTGTCAGTCAGATAAAAACTGGCATCAGGGCATCAATGATGACATACAGACTGAACTCTTTGTCCATGCTCTCCTTTGAAAGAGAACTGACTTAAACATTGGACTATGTGTGTGTGTGTGTGCGCGCGCGCGTGTGTGTGGGGTTTATGTGGCCACCGTGCCAGGCTATATTCAGGTGTCACTTTTAACGTTACTGAGGATGTTAGTGCCGGTGTACCTCCATACACTTGATTAATAATGCTGTTGCGTCTTTCAGCTGTGTGTGTGTGTGAATATGTGGCCGCTGTGCCAGGCTATGCAATGCTGTTAATGTTCGTCTTGGTTCCTGTAACATTACCTCTGATGATGTATAAGGCTCGTATGATTAAAATGTGGTGCATTCAGGCAAGTATAATTGTAATGGCCTATTTTAGTTAACATATGCATTTCAGAACCTATTAAGTATGATTGGTCTTGGACGGACTAGACCCACCAGATTTTCTCTGTGCCCACTCACACTGTGATTTCTGCCTATGCTACTTTTCATTGGTCTCAAAAGACTACTATGAAATTGTTTGATGTCTTAACCTCCAGGCCACCTGGATGCCCCTATGACATCAAATTTGACACACAGGAAGGATTTTAAAGTTCTCTGTACTTCCAGGCAAATTTGCTGTCTTATCATTATAAACCAACAAATATGCAATGCTTGATTTCTTGCATTGTAATCAGAAATATACAAGAAAACAAAGTGTACACAGTGAGTCTGGTTGTAGATGGTGCATGAGAATTTCACAGAGATAAATTGACATGAAAACAAATTCATGGTTACCTTGTGAGGCAGCTGGATTCGCAAGATCGCGACATCATGACATCACAAGAATCCATCTTGTCAGGCTTCAAGTTATGTGTTTGTCTGAACCACTGGTGGTTTGGACCAATCAGCATCCTATGAGGATTCATGTGTGATCTTGTGATCTCACAAATCTAGCTGCCTCTCAGGGTAAGACGGTGATAGATGGTGATAGACAGATGGTTCATCCAATCACCTGACAAGTATATTTTGAAAGTGCCTGCCCTTTTCCAAACAGTTTCCAAGGAAGACTTCTCACATGGTTCTGTGTACCAAACAAGCATCAAGTTAACTTCATGGACCAGAGAAATGAGTTTTGCACTTGTGCTTTTCAGAGTTGAAGTTTATTGTCTGAGCAGCTAACAGCACATCTAATTCAGCTGGGATGGTATTTATAAAGGATGTGTGCACACAAAAAACATGCACCATTCCCCACACATAATGTGTAGTGAGAATGTCTCCACTTCACGCATACTTCAGACCAAGTGTACACATGTTTTTCTAAAGCGATCTGAGGGTGACATGATACAGTGAAGATGGAAAAATGAAGAGACAGACTCTTAATAATAGAACATTGTTTGTTTAGGTTGATAACCAACTGCACTGATCATGTTATTTTTAGGCAGTCTACTCAGCGATCTGTAAGGCATATAATGTTAATACAGGTTATTTTTCCAACAATACACACATTGTGTGTAAAAACTACTTTACTTTTCCTTCTCAAAATTTGCTTATTTTATGTCTGCTTAGGTTTGAAAATTCAGTTACCTAATCGTGACGTAACAGGCAAGACTCCAAGGTCTATTTCATATATCAGGTGCAGCACCAGGTATAAATATCAGAACACTGATAACTGTAGTCTAGTTTGTGCCGCTCACACAGAGCTGCTGGTAGTGTTAGCAAGCCTGATAAGAGACAACAGAGACGTCGTACATGGATGAGACATTTATTCCTTTTCTGTGGCAGTAAACACAACACACGAGCCCACCAATAACTAACTGTGCTATATTCAGAGGTTAACAAGATATTCAGGGCTGATGATAACAACCATGACAAACAGCAGGGCTACGGCTACATACTGACGTTTCCCCACATACTCACACACACACACACACCCCAGAGAGTCTCTCGTGGTAGAGCCGCTAGCTCCACTACAACACAGGTACCACACAGAAACTTTTCCAAAGGGCCATGAATGGGCTTCTAGTGACACGTCTGTGTTTCCAGTGTGGACACAGGGAATCTGACAGCAGCTGCTCATGGCTGGATCGCTCCGACTCTCCACTCTACATCACTATTCATGCGCTGGTCAGTCGGTGTCCCTTGACCCTCCGCGTCACACACTACGTAGCCACGAGGCCACGCCATTCACAGAAATATTATAATGCCACATTTTAATCACGTTGAGTTTTTCATGACTTTGAGGAACTTTTCTAAGCTCTTTTGTAACTTTTTGATGTGTAAGGACATACAGTTCACTTGAAAATCACATTGCATCCATTTAAATCAGTTTTAAATGTTACATTGTATTGAGATTTGTTTTAAAAAGGGGCTGTAGAAATTCAGATGGATGATGTAGATATCAGTCTTTCATCTGAAAAACATGAATATCAGGTTTCTGATATTCTGATACAATGAATGTCTGTGAGATTAAAATGTTCCTTTCTGGTACTGAATGTACAGAAATGAATTGTTAATATTTATTTTTTGTTGAAAGATGAAAATGGTGCTGCACATGTACTTTTCATTTCATCTCATTTATAATATTGTGTCATTGGTATTGAAGAGTAAGACTAAGTAGTGACCCTAGCAGCTCCATTCTCCTCCTACAGTTTAGCATCACATTGTTGATTACATTGCCCTTATTGATTCAGAAACATGTTTGATTCTGTTGATTGAATCAGTTGATTGTATAAATGCTATGTGCAGTGTTTTGGCACCACACAATTGATGTCAATAAAATAAGAAATAAGAAAAAGAAGATTTGCCCACATACTTTATTTATCACTGCTTCCCCAAGTTTCCTTCATTATAAATGTTACAATATTGCTGGGATTTTCATACCCATTAGACAATTATACTGGCACCATAGGACATCAATGATACATCATACACATGTTTTCTTGCATACTCATGAATAACAGATTTTTTTTTTCAAAAATATGCACATATGGTTTGCCATATCATCTGTGACAGATTACTGGTCTCCATAAACATCAAGCTCTCTGACAGACATAAAAACATACTGTACTTACTGTTGGATCTTAAAAGATACAGGCCTGCTAAGTCAGCATGACAGATGTGGGGAAATGGCATCATCACATTCTGATTTCTGAAATGTTGTAAGTAGTCTGCACATATGAAAAGACTCACTCAGGTGTTAGAGCTGGCAGGAATCCAGTATTATTATGTCCCATTCTATATTCAATGATATGCAGATGGCTGACGATACAGAAAATGTGTTGATGCCGTTCTTCCAGATCTGTAATATGTGTGATGTATGGATCTTGCATTCAGTGGGATATGATACATCCTGTCTTTAACAGCAGGGCAGCACAGCAGCAGCTGCTGCAGTCCCCCATCAGTGTCTACACCGGATCTGCTCAGTCAGTACTGTTACGCACTCACAAGTGTTTTGACAGAGCTCACAACGTTATACTTTTTCTACAGATTAAAAAAGATAATAGTTGCCACTGTGATAACTTTTCAGAGTTGAAAAATCCAGTTACTGAGTATAATAAACCTCTGCATTGTTTTGGTGTCTCATAAACCTTCGAATTCACTTCCTGAATCATATTTAATGTCTAACTGCTACCTGAAGCAACACGACCCACACAGTTTTAATGCAGGGCTATTTTCAGTCTGAACGCTCGCTTAGAGGAACAACTGAACAACGTGGTTGAAACACATCCGTTTTAGACAGAGTGTTACAGATAACATGTCCTGTATGAGCATTTTTCCCAGATTAGATAAGCCTGTATCCTCTCTGTGTACGTTGCAGATCTGTGACAGATGCAAACACTTGTACACCATTGGGTCTTTATAAATAGATGTCAATTTTGTCCACTGGGAATTTAACTTGTTACATAAATTTCAGTTATTTCCAACATACTGTAATTTACTATATACTGTATATATAGTCTCTATTGACATGCCGTCTCACAGCTTTTAATCATTTTAGTCACTGAGGCCTCTACAAAAGCATAATCTCAGGGCATGATTGGAGAGCTCTAAGCTGTAATTAAATGATAAGGTGTTTATGCAAATGTATCAGATTTTTCTTGGCGGCAAGGCTGCAGCTGTTTGAATGAGGAGGTTGAGATAGTACAGATCATTGATTAAATAGAGAGTCTGTTAGTGTCGTCCCACTTGCTCTCTGTCTGTAAGACACTCACTTCCTCACCTTATCAGTTTGGCAGATTAGCTGTGAAAGTAATACCGATGCTGTGAATGCCATCAGATATATTTTAATAGGAACTATGGCAGCTTGAAATTTACAGCCAACCTCTACACGGATGCATGCAAGTATGGGAAGCGTACCCAGTGCTTTTGAGTAGCTGAGTAGATCTGTCATCAAATTATCTGCTCACTCCAGCAGCAGTAAAAACATCTGAATATTTGTCCCATTAAAACAGCAGAGAGAACAATACCATGAAATGAAATGGCTGAATGCTCATGTAATTACAAATGTAGGTCATATGAATCACCACATGGTCTTCAGCGAATGCAGTTTGTCTCCATTTTTAGAGTTTAACATAATTGCTTTAACATTTCATACTGTAAAGTGGCTGTAATATTCTCCTAGTCATCATGGTTGCAGCTTCAAATTGAATCCACCACAGCCAGATGGTTCCCTCAGGGTTTCAAGAGGCTCATTCTATGAGCATGCATGAGCTTGAAACTGGCTATGATGAGGCCTGTCTTGGACAAGTACTGCTTCAAGTTGGGGAAAGATGTAATTTCATCTATTTGTGAGAAACCAGTAGAAGGTGTGGTTGCAAACTCATGTTAGCATCACAGGAAAAAATGAAGAAGTGAAGCTGGCACCCCAGAGGCCTCAAGCAAGTCATTGGCATTACTAAAGCTACCGTGACAAATCCTTCTCCGGCTCATTTGTTAATCTGAATTTCTATTGTAGTTTTCTGATTTGCTTCTGGTCACATCACTCAGACAGTTGACAAAGTTAGTTATTACCACATTTTTTAGCAATGCTAGCAGTGTGGCTCTAGGTATGGCAGTAGGTCAGTTGGTCGGTCTTCCACTTTGGTTCAAACTGAAATATCTCAATAGCTATTGGATAAATTGCTACCATGAGGTTGATGTTATTGGTTTTGAGTGAAATGTCTTGACAACTCATTGGAAGGGCTGACATGAAATTTGATATGTATTCAACCCTGAAGACATGTCTGCGGAAGAAAAATGTTTCAATATACATGCACTCCCATACACATGGTCAGTGCGTCTGTTTCTAGCTAGCTTACAGCTAACTGTAAATGTCTGTTTGGGGTGAATCAACAGGAACTGCACAAACCGTCCAGCAGTCAGATTCCATACCAACAGCAAGAAATGATAGATTTTAACAGTTCAAAATAAGCACAGTTCAACATCTACTAATCTAAGTAAACTAAGCATTATATATGAAGGGAAAGAGATTCCCATGTTTACGACTTTTTACATATTGCAAAACTGAAGACAGTTATTTGATTGCAGAGTTGGTCGTGTGAGGATTACAAATATTGTGCATTGACAGTGCAGTTGCTTTATCTCCACTAAGTTTGGGTTAAATTACCCTAAAAGATATATCAGAAGTACTTGAAAACCTAAATGTTTTGTCCAATATGGAGTGCACCTCCTATAAATGAAGTGATTCTCAGCAATGGAAGAGAGCTCCATGGGTTTGTGCAGGAGGATTAATACAGAAGTACATCATTTTGCTATATTTTGAGGAAAGTTTGTTTGAAACATGATCAAGTCGGACAGTGAAGGAATGGATTATGCTGCAGGATTTGTTTGAGAAGTTTTAATGAATGTTTTGGGTACTTCTTTATTGCTGTGAAACTGGATCACCATTGGAATCCATTGCACAGTAAATGCCAAGCTGACTACAGCTGCTGCCCTCTGCAAAGAAGCAAGCCACATACCGTTAGCAGTCACCTTTAAACTCTACGGGGGTGAGCGTTTGATACTTAAAAGAGTTTGGGTTGAGAATCACTAAAAGGTGATATAATAAATCAAAAAATTATGGTGTAAATGATTTTACACAGGGCAAAAGTGGATAAGGTAAGAGCAGAGACAAAGTTGGATCACAGAAAGTTACAAAGAGACAGAGGTAACTTTGGGTCATGCTGATATTGACACAATGCTAAATATAAATCAGGGACTTTCACAGTTGTTTGGACAATGTAACTCAGCATTTTATCAGCCTGCTTTACTGTTAAATCATTGTCACCTACTTCTGCAATCATTAGCAGACACTGACTCATAATTTAATAAATAGTTAAATATTAACAGTGGACAAATGACTGTGTGAAAAGTGAGAGGGTTTGCTTGTAGTGAGAAACAATTATCCCCAACTCTGTACTTCCCTCAGCTCTACAAAATATTTTAAGCATCTTTAAGCTCATTGTTTTGGTTTTATCACGTTACTGTTTTGTTCACTATCACTGCTTGGCATCATTTCCAGCAGCAGCCGGCTGCTTTTTTCAGTGAAAAAACTCCAATAAACTCACTGTGCAAAACCTGCCCAGCACCCAACAGCAGACAAACATACTTAGAAACTCGCTAACATAGTAGAGCATTTACCAGAGCCTGATATTTTGGAGGAGTTGAGTGAATACTAGACTCACTAAAAACAGACCAAATAAATGCAAATGTTGCTCCACGTCTGCTAGACGTGTAAATGCGTAAATGCTAACACATAAAAACATAACAATGTTATGATAATATGTCAGTGTCACTAGTGTTTACAGCTTGTTCTGCTGCTCACTAGTGGACAAGAAAAATATATTATTGCTACTTCAAGCCTAAAAACATGTAAAATGTTTGCTTTGTTAGCTGTTTTATACATTTGACTAATTTCTTAGACCAATCTTAGATAATTTGGGGACAAAATAAGGAGTCATGGTGCACAGACTATGTCAGGATTGCAATTTATTTTAATTGCCTACTAATTACACCACCATTATATTGAAAAGGTTGACAAGCTGCAAGGAATAAGGAATATGCAACAAATGTGACATAAATAATATTTGTGACTAAGCCCAGATATGTAACATGCTGGCCTATTTTTGATGATGTATTCTGAATATGTTAGTATTTTTTACCAGTAATCACCCATGTACACTGCTGTAAAGGACTTGGAAAGAAATGTAAGAGACATCTTTCCCAGCACTTCCTCTGTCTCCTGTCTGAATATGATGACCTGTGATGAAATGAGTGGTTTGAGTCATATTCAAAAGATATGTATTGCATTTTTATGATGCAATAAAATGAAAAGAAATCTAAGGCAATTTCATGATGCAATAAATCGAAAGAGTGAGCATAAATCTAAATGTGTTAACCAGGTTGCAATTATAATAATTATTACCCCCTTTTTGATTAAGATTATCCAATAAAGGCATCTACATAGCAGTTTTACAATCAGGATATTTTCTAGATTGGATTAAGACTGAATTTCCTTTTTTAAATGCTTGATGCTGTAACTGACTTGTGTCGAGTTTCTTTGTCCATTTTGTGGGGTTTTTTTTAACTATACTGCAAGATGCACTGGCTTCAAAGCAAGGTCCAGCACCTCAGTCAGCCGAGGCACAGTATGAAAGGTATATTCACAATGTACTCATGCGTACATTTCATCTCTGAGAGCCAGGAGTTTATTGTGGCTCAAGAAAGCGAACACCTGCAGTATCCAGCTCCAAATGACCTCGAGGTGTCTTATGCAGGCATCACTACAATAACCACATGAAAAGTGGAGGCTGCAGTGGCAGTTAAAGAGGCAGAAAAAGCCAGCAAAGAAATGGCTCAGGGAAGAAGTGGTCTGGGAAACATAATATCAGCTCAGTGCTGGCTTGCCCAAGGGAAGGAGAAGAGGAAGTAGAAAGACAAAGAGAATGGTGGCGTCAAAGAGGCAGTGATTCCAGGGCATGAGCAGCTATTCAAACTGTTTTTATATAAACAAAGTTTCTGAGGAGACTGTCAGTAGTAGTGTAGGTACAGTGTTCCAATGTAAATGTAAAACAGCTTACCCCAGTCTCCCCACAACGGACTTCAGTCTGACTGGTTAAATAATCTGCTGACCTGATCTACATGATGGAGTAATGTGTGCATTCACTGCTCAACTGGACGGATGTCCCAGGGATAAACAATACTGTTGTTCCGACTATCAGTCCATTTACTGCTCAACACACTGCCTGAGCAGATCGAGACACGCTGCAAGTCTGCAACTTTTTTCTCCCTCAGAAGGCAGGGAAGCGTGTTTGTTTTATAGTTTTTGCGGCCCTTACAGGCGGTCACCAAACACACCTGTAACTCAATCTCATTAAAAAGTAAGAGGATCCACCTGGTGGCGCAACCGCATACTGCAGCAAACCTACATGTAGCATCCAATTCAATAGGTAGAATACAAATTTCAGTATACAGTTGGTTACTGGACCAAATGCTAAGGTTCAACTGCTGAAGCAGGATGGATGATTAATGAGACCAACTCAGTAGATTTAGTTTGATGACATATATTGGAAAATATTTCAAGTACAGCACAACCTGTCACCCCCAACATGGTTACCAAACACTTACACCCACAATGAAGAATGAAACAACATTGCATCAAAAAAAAAAAAGAATGGGCCCAAAATACTGAGATAAAAAAATAAAATTATACCCCCAGGGGCTTTGACTCAGTCTATGTGGTATCAACCCACACCATAAAAGTGTGAGATTTCAGTGTTAAAATCTCTTATTCTCTTTGCGGAATATGTAGCGGAGCAGTGAAGTGTAAGTCTGTCCTACCACTCAAGTAGAATCAGAAAAGTTAACAGTCCATCCAAAGAATTTCAAATTCTCTTGCAATCAGTTATGATCACAGTGGATCCTGGTATGGTGACTCGCCATCTTTGGAGTGGATCATTGTTGAATCATACATCAACACCTGACCTGTACAACACAGTCACACCGATATTTCAAAAATCTACACCCAACTTCCTTATCCTTGGTTGATGCATCACACTAATACATTTTCATGAATTATTTTAACAGTGTACACAAACAACTATAAACAAACCAAAAACATTGATAAGAGTTGTTTCTTACCAAAGGGAACAAGAAACAGGGCTCTCCTGAAGCCTCAAAATGGCGACAATGTGGCGCCACGGAGCAACTACAGGAAAAAACTTGCACTGCGCAGTGTATACAGCTACGCTCAACACATACACTTTCTACAATGTGCATATAACTTATATTATTTACATATAAGGTTACAACCGGCTAACTGCATTTTGTAGAAGGTCCAGTCTTTACAATTTCACATGTAACACCTGTTTAATCAGCAGCGCTAGCCGTTAGCATATCACGGGTTTGACTTTAGCTCAACAGTTTCTCATTCAAAACACAGTTCAATTCACCAAGAAGAGTCCCAGTAAATCTCAACAGAGCAACGTTAATTTGACTATTGGTTAGCAAGGTTTTTTCTGACAAAGTTCTACCGAAGGAAAGCATCCAGTTTTTTCTCTCTCGCTGTTTCTCTCTGTTTCTCTCTGTCAGTCAGTTCCTCACAGGCACACACGGGGGCAGAGCTTACTCTCTTTTCACTTCAGGACTTTCAGACTAATATTTACCTGCCTATTAGTTTACTCAACATCAAATACATTTCTTTCAGACACTAAAAAATAGACATACTTCTTTTCTGCAGCATTTTGAGTAAATAAGACACCCTCATTAGCCCTCTGTGCTAACAGGGTTACATACACAACATTTTCTGACAGTTATACCACACATCCCACGTCTTCTGCATTACCAATATATTTTAATTGGTTTAATTATTAACAGCAATTAACCCATAATCAATTAATCATTGACATCCCTACTTTAGATCATCTATTTCTGTGCACTAATAGGCCCAATTTGCAACATTGCTGTGAAAGTTCTTATTAACCTAAATGTGGGTGTGTGGATGTGCACCACAATTAAATAGGGACAAAATAAATCTTGTTATTCTATCTGAATAAAACTTATTAATATTGACCCACTTGCAATATATTTCTGTATTATAACCTTTTTTTTTATCATGCAAATTAGGCAAACTCATGACATAAGTCAGAACAAATACAGCAATTTCAGCTGTGTTCCCTTAATCTTATGTGTATAATAATAACTAATAAATAAGAAAGATGTATAAAATGTATATACTGAAAAGTTATGTAAATGGTTGATTATTTGAAAGGGTAAAAACTGAGAAAGGCTTTGGAAAAAAAAAGAATCAGTTTCGTTTCATAGGTTGAAAATGGCATTGAAATGAACAAAAAGAAAACTGGCAATAGAAAAGTTGCTTCCCTTAAAACACTACTGGTCTAGAGTACTAGATGGCTGCATTAGAGAACAGTGGTAATGGTTATGTGTGGAGTGGTGCTGAAATCACATCATTTTACATATTGTGTTATTTGTAGAGTAGGTGTCAAGTAATGTAACCTGTAACGTGTTTTACAAATTTCAGATGGGGAATATGACTTGGATGCTGTTTGAAAAAAAATTCAGTCAGAAGATTTTTTTTTGCTTTAATCCCTGTAACACATAAAAAGCATAATAAGGCCTATAAATGATAATAAAAATAAAATAATAAAGAAAATTATTCAGAAATAGGGACTCA
Organism: Scomberomorus guttatus; assembly: GCA_038419695.1. Lineage (NCBI taxonomy): Eukaryota > Metazoa > Chordata > Actinopteri > Scombriformes > Scombridae > Scomberomorus > Scomberomorus guttatus. The sequence continues at coordinate 5,318,773 of CM076464.1, forward strand.
AAGTGTGTGACTTGAGGCTAACATATTGCAACAGGGTATGTTTTTAATGTTATTCAACATCAACCCTTGATCACAAAGCCATGTTACGCCTTACTGTTGACGAGTTCTGTTGCTGCAGAGATGTCGTCTGAGCAGGTCTGGGTTTGTGTTGGAGAAGAGGAGTCAAGCCGTGTTCAGGCTGCACTGGGAGGAGTCTTTCGTGCCAGCTGCAGTCAGGCTTGTAGTAACCTGAGTTTAATGCCAAAGAAAGTTTAATCTGACTACACTCAAATCTTCAGAGGCGTTTACTTCAAAATAAAATACTGTACGTGGAAACACGAGACTTAATGTTACAAATAAAAAAACAAACTAAACTTGATTCAATAAAATTAAAATATGCTTATACTTGGTCAAAACACAAAGAAAAGAGACGCCTTAAGAATTTTTCACAAGTTCTGGAGACCAGCTCAAAGAAAAATCTCTGAGGCTGTTTTATAAGTTTGGATAAAACGGGGGGAGTTTTGGGTGTGTTTTAAAGATTTACGCACTGAATTACTGATGAGTATTCAATTTCTTTGTTTCAGGGACTTTTAAAGTGTGGTTTGCATCGACTTGATGGCGAATAACTTTCTTACACTGGGGAATTAAGTTTTTAGTTTTAAACGCAAATTCACACTTCAGTCACTATCTCTGAATATTATATGTACCATATATTGTAAAACCATTCAGAAAAACAGTTCAACATTATACATTCATAATATATATTATACATAAGTCAATTCTTCTATCAACATATCAAACATTAACCTTCATATTAACACTTCATGATAGACATCCAACCTTCATTGATTGAACTTTCTAAAACCATCTGCACATCTCAAACCATCTATGCTGAAATAAAAGTATAATAAACAACTGTGTGACTAGATTAAACTTTCAGAAACATATTCAAATATAAATTCAACATAACTCTTAATTCATAATATAAAGATATTCAATATTACCATTGTTTAATAATACAAGAAACGTCAACCTGAAATTATTCAAGCATTATCTCTTTACATTCCTGTTACTTCAGAAAATTCTGTTTTTTAATACTACTTATCTAATTTAACTATTAAAATATGATTGTCTATGAGGTTAATAGATCAAAAGTTAAACACTTAAGTGATTTTAAAATACAATTGCATAGTGACCCAACATTCATTAACTTTTAACATAAAGAAATTCAAAATCTTACCACTCGAGGGAGGTATTGTCACATGTAGTAAAAAGGTAATAAAATCAACATTTAATATTTCCTCAGTAGCTTACCACACAATTATTAAAGTTATACCATTCTTCATGTATTTACATGACAAATAACATTACATAACTTGCATAATGATTAGACATTTAATTTACATGAAATTCCAGTTTGGCTCAGATTTGCAGCGAGACTCCAGGAATGTGAGTCTGTTTAGAAAAGGGGGGGGGGGGGGGTTCTGTCCATGTGTTGAGTTATCAGTTCTTTTTTCCTGGTTCAAATGACCCCAGAGGTCGTTTATGCTTTTAGTTCAGGCCATCATTCAGTTATTGATCAGAAGTGTCTTCTCAGGAGGTCTGTTCAATCTCCATTTTGTCACAGTGTTTAGGTTTTGGCAAAGAGGTCAGTTCGGGGTCCACGGGTGAAGCACTCTCCATGTCTCTGTGGAGTTCACTTACACTCAATTTGAGGTTAAAGAAGAATTGTTTTATCTAAGAAATGAAGGAAATTCTATAGTGTCCTAGAGTCACGTGTCCAAATTGCACCAAATTCAACACTGCATGTCCTTGGTTCCCCAGCAATACACTTGCAGAGTGTGAAGTTGATCGGATGAATGGTTCTCGAGATATGCAAAGGACATACATACAGAAGTTAGTATTGACTGAGAGAAAATCAAGACAACTTGAGCCCCATTTTTAGCCAATGTTTGTTTACATTCTGGCAAATTGGCACCATTAAAAGTATATTGAATTAGCTATTATTATATTATTATTAGCAGCTCCTCTTCACAATGTACTCATGGATGTACAGACAACTATCACTGGATTATTTTGATACTGGAGAAATTTAAAAACATGATTCTCAGGCAAATTCTGGAATTATAGGGAGTATCTTTTTCTATGATTTCTAAACAGAGCTAGGTATGTTTATTTGGGGTGGACATGAGAGAAAATGGTATCCAAAGCTGTGTAAATCACACTGAATCTCAAAGTATGTTTATCATGTCTTTTGACTCCAAGAAGTAGCTTAAGTACCTTAAATGCCTCCATGAGCTGTTAATGCAGACTACAGTGCTCATACGGGGAAATGATGGAAAGCATTTACACTGTGTTGGTTCCCAAAGTGGGTGTTGTGGCATCCTGAGGTGCCGTAAGTACAGGCCAGGGGTGCCGCAAGATTATTCATATCATTGTTCATCTATTGTGCGGTTTTGATAACATTTCACCACATTAAAAAAATTGGCAACATTTACATTAACTATGTTTTGTGTTACATTTTTTAACATTTTTTAACATATCAAAGATAGCTCCATGGTATAACTCCCAAACCCATAAATTAAAGCAAACATCACGAAATTTTGAAAGGATTTGGGGTTCCATCAAACTGGAAGAATTTCGTTTAGTCTGGCAAGATAGTCTTAAAACATATAGGAAGGCCCTCTGTAATGCCAGAGCTGCCTATTACTCATCATTAATAGAGGAGAATAAAAACAGCCCTAGGTTCCTTTTCAGCACTTTGGCCAAGCTGACAAAGAATCATAACTCTATTGATCCATGTATTCCTATAGCTCTCAGTAGTAATGACTTTATGAGCTTCTTTAATGACAAAATTCTAACCATTAGAGACAAAATTCATCACCTCCTGCCCTCAACAGGCGCTGATTTACCCTCAAACTCAGGAACCTTAGAAACAGCTGTAAAACCTGATATATATTTAGACTGTTTTTCTCCAATCGACCTTCGTGAAATTAACTTCAATGATTTCATCATCTAAACCATCAACCTGTCTCTTAGACCCCATCCCAACTAGGCTGCTTAAGGAAGTCTTACCCTTAGCACTTCTTTACCGGATATGATCAATCTGTCTTTAGTAACAGGCTATGTACCACAGTCCTTTAAAGCAGCTGTAATTAAACCTCTTCTTAAGAAGCCTACTCTGGATTCAGGATCCTTGAAAAAGCAGTCGCCAACTAGTTATGTGACTTTCTACATAACAATAATTTATTTGAGGATTTTCAGTCAGGATTTAGAGCGCATCATAGCACAGAGACAGCACTGGTGAAAGTTACAAATGACCTCCTAACTGCATCAGACAACGGACTTCTTTCTGTACTTGTCTTGTTAGATCTTATTGCTGCATTCGGCACCATTGACCATCGCATCCTATTACAGAGACTGCAACATTTAATTGGCATTAAAGGAACTGCATTAAGCTGGTTTAAATCCTATTTTTCAGATTCACTTCAGTTTGTACACGTTAACGACGAATCCTCCATGCATGCAAAAGTTAGACACGGAGTTCCAGAAGGTTCTGTGCTTGGACCAATACTATTCACCTTATATATGCTTCCTTTAGGTAATATTAATCGGAAACACTACTAATGCAATTTAGCATTGTTATGCTGATGATACCCAATTACATTTATCAATGAAGCCAGATTAATTAAATCAGTTAACTAAACTTCAAGCATGCCTTAAGGACATAAAGTGGACCTGGATGACCTGCAATTTTCTGCTACTAAACTCAGACAAAACTTAAGTTGTTGTGCTTGAACCTTAGAAACACATTATCTAATGATATAGCTACTCTGGATGGCATTACTCTGGCCTCCAGCACCACCGTAAGGAATCTGGGAGTTATCTCTGATCAGGATATGTCCTTCAACTCCCACATAAAACAAATTTCAAGGACTGTCTTTTTACACCAACGTAATATTGCAAAAATTAGGCACATCCTGCGTCAAAAAGATGCAGAAAAACTAGTCCACATGTTTGTTACTTCTAGGTTGGATTATTGCAATTCTGTATTATCAGGCTCCCCTAACAAGTCTCTAAAGACTCTTCAGCTGGTCCAGAATGCAGCTGCATGTGTACTGACAAAAACTAGAAAAAGAGATCATATTTCTCCTATTACCCTATTATCCCACTAGAACACTGTGCTCCCTGAATGCTGACTTACTTGTGGTTCCTAAAGTCTCCAAAACTAGAATGGGAGGCAGAGCCTTCAGCTATCAGGCTCCTCTCCTGTGGAACCATCTTCCAGATTCAGTCCGGGGGGCAGACACCCTCTCTATGTTTAAGAGTAGGTTTAAAACTTTCCTTTCTGATAAAGCTTTTAGTTAGGGCCGGCCAGGCTCAACTTGGACCGGCCCTTAGTTATGCTGCTATAGGCCTAGACTGCCGGGGGACTTCCCATGATGCACTGAGCTCCTCTCTTCTCCTCCTCCTTTCCATTTGTATGCATTCATGTACCATAAATGCATGTTACTAACTTGACTTCTTCCCCAGAGTTTTTGTGCTTTCTTGTCTCACAGGAAGGTCCAGTGCCTGAACGGTGGGCCATGGCTGTGGGGACTGTGGCATGGTCCTATGGATGTCCTGCCTTCATTACTGCTACTGCTATTATTGCTATTATTATTACAAGTCACATCTCCATTAATATTATTGTTGTTAAGGTTATTGTTGTTGTTGTTATTATGCTTCTCTGTGTCTCTCTGAAAAAAATGTATTTATCTGTAAATCTGCACAGCAACTGTTAGCTTTTATTCTGAGTGACTGAGAATGTGCCAGTATTATTTAAATTATTTAACTTAACATTGATAAAATACAGCCTAATTAGACCTTGTCACCCCCCAAAAGGAAGCAGCAAGCTAAGCACAGCAGGGAGTGGGTGGTGATAAGGTCAAAGCATAGACGCCAAATGTCAACTCTTAACATATTCTACATTCATGTATTAATCCATTCCACAAGAGTAAGGTGATTCTGAGGTTCATTTCAACCTGGAATTTTTCAAGTACCACAAACACATTCTCCTCAAATGAAACTGGGCTATGACAGCAACAATGATGATCCTGAGCAGGATTTCATATAGAATTGTCTGGAGATCCCTCCGTATCATTTGCTGTCTTTACAGATGGACATATGATAGATGAATGTGTAATGGACAATTTGAATGATGGAGATGCAGTGAGCCGAGCAACAGACCTGTAAACTGTAGATACTAAAAAATACAGATAAAATTTCTTACACATCTACCTTGTCTCTAGTTGAAATGAGGCACTGCTGCACAATGAGGACGGTTAACAATAAGAGAAAGTACTGGACTGCTGCCTGTAAATGCACGCATACACACACACTTTTTATTATAGTATTAAAAAAATCACAGTCCCCAGTTTTATATGCTGCAGAGAATTAATACCTGATCTCTTATCCCCTGCACAATAATGGCCTTTTTCCAATATTTGTGAGGCATGTAGAAATGGAATGCTAGAGGAGTACAATGGACAACAAAAACTTAGAAGTGCAACTCAAGAGTAACTCACATAAATATTCCAACAAGTCCCACATAAACCTCTGTGAGTGAGATAAAAAGAGAGGGAGATAGAGAAATTGGGAACCATTCCTCATTCAGCATGCTGTGTAGCATGGTAAGTGATAAAGAGGTGGCGACCATGGTGTATGTTACATCCTTCACTGCCCTTGGTCTCCTCAACCTCTTCTTATTGATAATTCATCCTAATAGCTGTAATTTAGGGAGATCTGCTTTAAACACTGTCAGGAGGGTATGTATTATAAATCATCTGGCTCTCCAATGCCTCGTTACATAGCACACTGATATTATTAAGTATTCAACCTTAAAGGCAGAATTGGGCCATTTTTTAGAAGCTAATATGGTGAGTCACTCAGCCAGTCCAAAATATGTCAATAATTGTTACTCTGCATTGGCAATTCTGAGGCAGTGATAAAGACGTGTTTGCTGCATCACTTTGAAATTAGATTGTGTTGCCTGCCAGTGACTTTTTTATGCTAAGGCTAGGGCGCGCCAAAGTCAGAAATGTTTAGTTATCAGTTGTTTGGCAGCATTTATCTCAGTATTATCATCCATATCACCACCATCTCCACCTCCTTCAGTTCTGAACTGCTGGACCTGCTGCTCCTCTCTCTCTCTCTCTTTCTGTCCTCAAGCTAAACATTTTTTCAGTGGCGAAGAGCTGCAGGCTTATTAAACGAGGCACTGAATACACACAGATTGTGGTCGCAAAAGTCAATGAAAACTGCAGCGCACATTTGCACAATGCCATTTTCTCAGTAAATGTGGCCCTCATATATAGCACTGCCAGTTTTCACACAAAAACAAAAAGTGTCAACCCCTTCATGGAAATAATTCAAACCACACATACAACATAATTCACTTCACTATGTTGCAATGAGTTATAGATTCGTCATAATGGCTTCATAGGTTGCTTTCGTGCTGTGAAATCATGCCCTGATGACAGTGACAATTCTGATGAGAATTTTCGTTGTTACCAACTGAATTCAATTATAGTTCTCTGACAATGAGGAAATAAGTTTCAGATTGCTAGTTCTGGAGAATGGTATTTTTTTTTTGATGTTGGAGCAAAAACTTGCATTTCAATTGACAAAGCATTCTCACCACAAGTTCCACTCAGTAGACAATAAGGGATACAATGTATGAGACAACGAAACTAGGTCAAAATCTAGTATATGGCTGGACCATGTATGAAATGCCAGAGGGCTTTTACTTCGAAACGACAGATACAGGAAGTGGCTACATGTGGCGACCGAGCCCCCAGGAAGTGCTCCAGGCTTTGACACCTAAATTTGTTTCCCACCTACATTCCACGAAGACCCACCCTACTCTGCCTCTGAATGGCTAGTACTCATTGCCTTTGTTTGTTAGATTGGTTAGGTTTAGGCCTGAGGAGTGAGATGGTTAGGGTTAGGGTAAGAATATCAGGGTCAGACCCAATCAGTAGGGCGGGTCTTCGCAGAATGCAGGTGGGAAAAAATGATGACAACGGACCTTAATGGCTGATCATCTCAGGAGTCAGGCTGCTAGCAGTTGAGATGACCGGCTGGTCTCACCCAGGCAGCGGCTCCTCACATCTTCGAAAATGTCCGAGAAAATTTCCAAATAGGCATTATTTAGATAAAATGTCCACATATTGGGAATCTAAATGGTTACTGTCTCGCCTGAAAAAATATTAAAAGTTAATAAAGTGACATATTAACAGTCCTACAGCAAAATTTACAACAGCTTAATCTCTACCATTGCTGCCGATTTGTGCGAAATGAATTCTGGGATACCTAGCTTTGGCCAACCAATGATGTAACTTCATCACTCAGTGACTCATCAGTCAGTCAGGGACATATTCAGTTATAGGCCTGGCCCCGTTGTTGCGGTCCAGCCAAAAAAGAGGTAAAACACATTTAAAAGAAATACACAATGATGCTATGAAACCTTCACATTCTCCATTTTTGTATTATCTGTACCTATAAGACCACTATACTCCTGAGTATGATCTGGTCAGGGATACAGTTAGCCTTGTAGCTCTGAAGAAGGTCTACAACTGAAACGTCTATGAAAACAGAGCATGTGCATGCTATTCTTACATGTCATTGTCATTTAGCTTCCTTTCCACTGGAGCAGTGGTCATTTCAGTTTTTTGTGTTAAAAGTATCAAGTTACACAGAAAAACCCCAGCTGACTTGAGTTCAATCCCAGAACCTTCTTGCTGTGAGGCTACAGAGCAAACCACTGAGCCACCCTCACAGTAGTCTATAGATTAAAAAAAAACAAGTGCAAAATCCATTTGATCAGAGTGAATTACCTCTCTGCCTGTACCTAATAATAACTGTAACCTCAGCTAAAGAGAATCCGCCTGTTTACTCCTGTTTGCTCCCATTGTGCTGCAGAGCCAATGCCTGCCAGCTCCAATCCAATTAGCAACAGCGGCAACTCTCCCTCACTTCCATTTAATATGCTTTCTCAACTTTTTGTGGGATTAGAGAGGGGGATAGACTTTGTAATAAGGGAGACCACGCTGTGAGGTGTTAGAGGAGCAACTGACTAACAGTGAGATTGCAGTGGATTCAACACCTGTCCTGATGTGAACTGGATTCATGTAGCATGGACAGATTCCCAGCCGGGTGGGGCATGAATGTCTACTTCAAATTTAATGGAAATCAATCCAATAGTTGTTAACTCAAAACCACAAAGTGCCAAATTGCTGATGGCACTAGAGAGAAAATCAGGGGATTACCAAAGTCAGTAGGATTCATCCTCTGGGGACCATGAATGTCTGTACAAAATGTCATAGCAATCCATTAAATAATTGTTGACATATTTTGGTCTGGGCCAAGGTGCTGGACCAAGTGACAGACCAATACTGCCATCCCTGGAGCCATGCTGCTACTGTGGCTAAAAACTCAACAAACAAAGAAAACTCAATACTGTTGGTGCTTCCCTTTAAACCAATCCATTTTTACATAATTCCTACTGCACAATTTTACTTTCGGTAGAAGTTTGTCATTCAACACTATAGCATATACACAATAAAATGAACAATTTGTTCTTACGTTTTTCAGTATCTAACTTGATTTCATTTAATTTCATCACACAACCAGTATCCAATAAAACTCTACTCACACTCTATGTAAAAGTAGTTCTATCTCACACAGGCTCCACCCTCTACTGGACTCTATGGGTAATACTCTCCTCCAATCACACGCATGTAATTGCCCACTGAAATTTGCATGTATGGAGCTGGGCCCCTGCGTCCTCAGCCTCGGCTGAGACTGTCCTAGCGGCTTTGCAGATGCACAATGACATCATCCTCTTGCCTGTGTCTGCAACATTGCTGACCTTCGGAATTCCACTTCTGACTGTTAATGGGGACAGTGCTGGGTTGAGTGACTTCCTACATAGCAGTGTTCACAGATGCGCCCCTGACGGGGTGGGGGTCACCTGCCTGTGGAGCGCAATAGGAGGTGTGTGGCCTTCAGAGGAAAACTGACACATCAGCCTCCTCGAACTTCAGGCAGTGCTCTTGGTTCTCCAACACTTTCTGATCCAGGTTCAGGGGAGTCATGTTGGTGAGAACAGACAACAGCACCACAGTTGCCTACATCAACAGGCACCTGTTGGTGTGGACCTCAGAACACCTCCTGTCTCTGAGAGCCCTTCACATTCCGGGTCTGGAGAACGGGGGCACCGACCTCATGTCAAGAGGACCTCTGGCAGATGAGTGAATGCTGCACCCCAAGGTGGTGCAGCAGATTTGGAACCAGTTCAGGAGAGCAGAAGTGCATCTGTTCACCAGTCGAAACAACACCCACTGCCTGCTCTGGTTCACCCTAACACACTTGCACATGTGCCATGGCCAAGGAGGCTGCGTTACACCTTTCCTTATCTTTGTCTCTGCTGGAGAGAGTGAGACATAAGTGACTGTTGGTCATCCTGATAGCTCCGGACCACCATTTGGCACCGTGGTATGCAGAGATGACCCAGATGTTGGTGGCCCAGCCCTGGTCTATTCCCCATGTTTGGAGGGCTCAGTCCCAGGAGGTGGGCTCGATAGGTGCCCTGCCCATGTTGGGCCCACCTCTCCAGGCTTGGCTGAGAAGGACAGGATGATGCGGGCTGGACTGTCTGCACAGGTGGTGCAGACCATCCAGGCGGCGACAGCAGGATCCACCATTGCTTGCTGCAAAGCAAAGTGGTTGGGATTCCAATGCTGGTGTGGGGAAAGGAGATTAGACCCCCTGTCATGTGCAGTGGGAGAGGTTCTCCTTTTTCTATTGTATCTGGTGGAAAAGGGGCTGTCTCATTAAAGTGCTACTATTAAAGCGTATGCAGCAGTGATTTCCTCCTGTTGTGAGGGCTTTGGCAATAGACCTGTCTTTGCCCAACCCCTCATGAAACGTTTCCTGCAGGGGGTTATGAGACAAAGCCCAGTGATGCGTGTCTCTGTCCCCCAGTGGGAACTACCATTGGTGTTTGAGGCCCTAATGAGTGATTCCTATTTTTGGAGTCTTTGGAGCACTCTTCTCTGAAGGCGTTGTCATTCAAGACAACTTTGCCGCTTGGGCTGACCCCAGCTTAGAGAGTGGGTGAATTGTGCACCCTGTTGGTTCACCCCAGCTGTCTGCTGCTTCGTGGTGACTTAGTGGTACTACTCTCAGACCAAACCCCTCCTTTGTTCCAATGAACATAAGGAGTTCATTTAGGTCCAGAACTATTCATCTAGAGCATTTTGTCATCCACCCCATGGGGATGTCAGGGAGGCAAACTGCATCTATTGTGCCTAGTACATGTGTTGGCATGTTATGTTGAAAGCACGGCCCCCTTTTGGCACACTGAACAGCTGTTCATGTGCTATGGAAGGGAGTGTCCTATCCAAGAAGTGCCTAGCTAGTTGGCTTTATGAGTGCATCTCCCAAGCCTACAGGCAGGCGGGTATGGACCCCCCACCATGGTCCAAGTGCATTCCCCACATGATGTAGTAGCGTTGACAGCCTTATTCAGTGGGGTAAGTGTCGAGGTGCATGGCAGCATCTTGGTCTACTTCTTGTCCATTCATAAGATTCTATCTCTTAGACATGACAGGCTCCTTTTCAAGGTGTGAGTGTGAGTGTCAGCTGTGGTACACCTAACCCCGCCTAGGCAATATACAAGCAAGGTGTATGATTGTGACCCATGCTTGGTTAGGCCATGGTTACACCCAGTTCATGTTCATGTTAACTGGGCTGCTCCACTCCCCTACTGCTCTGCTTAAGCGGCTGGGATTATTAAGTAGTAGGAGGGTTGCGGCGACTACCCTATATCCAGTCGGGCTCAGTGAGGCAGTCTGATATGTCGTGGCAGGGCGAACATTCATCAGGCTCAGCCTACTGTACCCATAGAGTCCAGTAGAGGGCAGAGCCTGTGTGAGATAGAACAAAGGTTACAATATTGTAAACCTAGTTCTATAAGCACAGGTGCAGCCCACTACCTATGGACCCTGCTGCTCCTGCGGTCCACTGAAGTGTTTTCGAGATGAGAGCTGCAGCAGACACTGCCTTTTATACTTTGTGAGACACAAGTGATCGGTAGGCGCATCCTGATAGGCCAGCTACATACATGCAAATTTCAGTGGGTGACTGCATACATGTGATTGGAGGAGAGTATTACCTATAGAGTCCAGTAGAGGGCTCCACCTGTGCTTATAGAATTGGGTTACAATACTGTATCATTTTGCTGAGGTGTGCTTCCTCTTTCAGCATCAGCACAGGGTGGATTCCACAAAGGACACAGTGTGGGTAACAATGTGCAAGCGCCCTCTCTTGTTCTTGTCTTCCTTGATGCTTGAAATGAGTGAACCAGGTTCTCTCAGATCACCAAAGTTTCCATTTCTTTGGCCTTACTGTGTGTTGCCTTGAAGAGGTAACAAACAGCAGCTTAGACTTCAGCTCCTATTTTTCAATAATACATCAAATACACTGGCCTTTCACAGTGTTTAATTTCATGAGTGGACACTGTAGTGTATCTTCTGAAATAGCTTAAAAAGGCATTGTCCTTTTAGTAAGTAGAACAAGTTCTTATTCTACTTATAGTACTACTAATAGTAAGTTGGCAAAGGTTGTCATTTGCAGAAACTCATCAACCGATAATCTAAGATACTACAGTACAGTACTGGATATGCTGCTCAATTGAAAAGCGATGCTATAGTGCAAAGAGCATCCCGAGGCTGACTGCTGATGGCTCAAGGAAATTTTTGCAGAAACCAAAATCTAGCCTGATGGCTGAGTCTCACTGCAGTCTGTAAAATTGCATCTTTTTTTTGGGGAGGGGGGCAATTATTCATCTTTTGTGAATGTATGCAACCTCCACCACATTCGTAAACTGTCTACCATCAGGTTAAAGAACAACTAAAAAACTCACAGAGAAGACAGAAAATTATTGTTGCCCTGCTCTGTGGGTTTATCTCAGCAGCAACATATCTGTTTGACACACTGACCTATACAAAAATAAAATGAGCTCAGGGCCCAGGTGAAGCCAACAAAGACCTTGCAACCAGTGTTGGTGTTGTTGACATTAAATGTAATGATACTGCATCAATATTTTGCTGTGGTTTGTGTATTTCTGTTGTGCTGTCCTAAATGGAAGGGAGATGGCTACAGATTATCTTTTGATCCAGACCAATGAATGAAGACCTGTGCAATATTTCTCTTTCAGCAGATGATATAGTAGGATGACAAATCTTTGTGGATCATTAGTGTCAAAGTCAATGCAACTGTAATGCAGAATGAAGAGATGATTTCCAGATTCACTATTCACAGTGTTTGTTTCTCTAGTTTGAATTATTATAACTGTCACAGTGTGTAGGTTTGGCTTTTGAAAACCGCTTCTAAATAGGGGATTGTTAAGAAATATACTTGATTTACTTCATGATTGATAAGCTTTTAAAAAAAGCTTGGAAATCATCATCCTTTACATTACTATATGTATACATATATGTGACACCTCAATAAGGCCAGGTATTTTATTTTCTGAAAGAAAAAAATTGAAAACATTTCAGGGAATTTACTTTTATTCACATTTTTAAAAAGGTGAGATCTGGGTGTAAATCAGACTTTAAAGATCCCCTCCAGGCATGTGTTAAGACATAAAAATCCTCTGCTTGGAATAATAATTTCTGTCTGGTTATTTGCCTTGTTAAAATTATTTTACTACTCCTCTCCTCCTTCTCCCTCATTGACAAATCCAGAATCTATGAATATACAAATGTTTTATTTTACAACTGCTGGACACAAGATGTCTTCACTGAAAAGTCACTGTAAAGTCCATTCTCAGTGTATGTGCACTGGAGGCTTCTTGTTTCTACATCACACTTGTATATGTTGCATACTGGCCCATGATTGGCTTTACTACTAGTACTAGTTGTGATGTCACAAATCATGCTTAAACTCTGATTTTTGATGAGCACAGAGAAACTTTCCACTTTCAGCAGATGACTGTGAAAATAACCTTCTAGTATAATTCATTTTATCATTCAGCACAGTGAAGCTCAAACATCCAACTGAAGTAGCAAGAATAAAAAACAGTTTTGAGTGAAGGGGGACTTTTAAGAAAATACTATTTAGAGTACAAACACTCTGTTTTCCCCTTTTTGTACTGTGAGGAACATTGACACATAATCAGCATCACATTTCACATTTTCACTCTTTATTACTGGCAGCATTTTCCGAGCCGTCTCTTAACAACTAAAGTACTATTAACTGTGGTTAATAGTGTATTATTGCAGCCTTAATAAGAAACCAATACACACATAGTGGCTCCTATAAAAGCCAAGATTTTTTCAATGAAAATAATCAGGACAAAACTGAACTGTACATGGTGCGTGCTGGTTAATGTTGCTCTTGAGGCTATTACTTTGTACGTGTACTGTAGCATTTTGTGTTACTCAAAAGTAACATATTTCATTAAAAAATAGGGATGGAGAGGCCTCCAAGCAAGCAGAAAGTCTGCCTGTTACTGCTGGAGTGAGCTGGAGTCACTTCACATCACCATGAGTGATGTTGCCTTAGGCAACAAGTTTGACTGCACTGAATGATCCATGAAGAGTTATTACACATGCAATGTGCATTACTTGTGTGTGTTTTTTTTATGGTGACAGTAGTAAAGCAGTGGTGGAGAACCTACTCTAGGCCCAATGGATGTGTTTATCTGTTGTTATTATCCTGACAGTGAATAACGGTTGTCAGTGCTGTCAAAGCTTTTCTGTTCCAACATTTTAACTACTAAAGCAGTATATACAGTTATATGTGAATATATTTTTGATTGTATTTTAATTCCAAAAAGCATACACTTCCAGTGAATTTGAAAATGTACATTAAGCAGCTTAAAATTCATGGCATCTGGATTTTAAAAAATATCATACCTAGCATGCAGTATTAAGTTACTGCTTGTGGCTGGAAAATACAATTGTATCTATTTTTGTCTTATGGCAAAGCAACTAGCCAATCATCATCAATCCTGACAAAAAATGGCATGTTATCTTTAAATTTCAAATAAAAACCAATGACATTTCATGCTTCCTGTTTTTCCTTTCAGCCTCAAATGTCTGTACATTCCACTAAGCCTCTGGAGAATGATGGTGTAGTCTTTTGAGAGCGTTTATATCATTAAATATTGATAAAATAATAAAACCTGTACCTCAGACTGAGAAACGTGCATGACAGCACTTTAGTCTGCCTGAGTGTTATGAGTCCAGTCAAGCTCATTCACATGGGGATAGAGCTGAGTCAGACTGCTCTCAGCCACAATATAATCCGCTCTGTATTGTTTAAATCAAGGCCGAATGTGGTGCTCATCCGCGTGCTAAAGAGCAGGTGAGGTGGTCACAACATGTCAGAGAGAGGGAGAGAACAAACAGAGAGGGAGGTTATAATTTAAGAGGAAAGTATAATTTAAAGAAACTCTGTGTTTGCACCACTTTGAAGAGTATGTGTATTTCGATCTGTGGGGTGAATTTGTGGAATGGTCTGGATGTGGAGCTAAAACAAAGTACACACATAAATCAGTTAAAGAAGATAAACAAAAAAAAAAATTAAGAGATATTTGGATGATGTTGTTTATAAATTGTATTGGGTTGTACATAGAATTTGGATAGTTGTTTATAAATTGCATATATGAGTTTATGGATGAGTAGCTGAGAAAGGGATAGGGATAAATAAGTGTATACTTCTTCCTACTGCTTTTCAAACATGTATTATTTAATTTGTGTTGTTTATTGTTCTTGTTGTGTTTTTATCTGTTTTTTTTTTTATTTTTACATGTTCGAAATAAAAAAACTAACAGGGGTGGGGGGATTCCACATGGCATGCTTTTCCTGGAAGAACATCACATTACATCCATCACTGCCTGGCTAGTTTAGAGTTTATTTCCAACATGTATGGAGATATACACATAGAATGTGGTGAGCAAAGGAAACTTACTGTGCAGTATTATGGAGTATATGTGTAGCCCTGGTTAAAATTCATTTTGACATCGGGATGTAAATAGTTTGTTTAAAAAAAGTTTAAAATGTATAACTATGGTTTAAAAATACATATGGATGGATAAAATGTATAAAAAATATGAGTCATAAATCTTTACAGTTTAAAAAGGTCAAAGGTTGTAGTTCATGTGAATGAGTATAGTTTGTTAGAGATGTACATGAGCCAGCACCTGTAGTCAGCCTTACAGCCGAACATGGTTATCAGCATAATATGATTTCTTTTTTCTGTTTTTTCTTTACTTTGATTGTAATGTTCTAAAACTAGCAGCCAACACAATTCCATTCTCAGGTAGAGGGGTGGAGCTTAGACGTAGCCCGCAGGTCCCGGGTTATGGAGAAATGGAAATGGAAGCGAGTGAACACTGAATATTGTATGAGAGCAATAACGTTCATACCTTGGTGGCTGACGACCAGTTATCCTGTGGGTTGAACCTTTGTGATCTACAAGAGGTAAATATGAGTTTGTGTATTGTTTTATATACTGTGACTAAATGTTATAGTCACAGTATATGAGGCTGGGACTTCTGCAGCATGAGCTCAAAAGGCTGGTAGCTAGGCTGCTGAGGCTGGCACATGGGCTGGAAGCTGGAAACCAGGAGATGAGTCTTTATGGCACTGGGCAGTGGAGACTGTGGTGCTGGGCAGCAAAGTTTCTGTAGGGCTGGGAAGCACTCTGAAGGCGGGACCACAGGGGATCCAAGCAAGGAGCATGGCAGATCAGATGTAGGACATACAGGCATGGTACCAGCCGCAGCCGATCAGCAGTGTAAGTGTTCATATTAGGCAGTAGTTTAGCAGCCACGGCTTGTATGGAGTGCCAGAGAAAAAGCTGCATTCTTCTGACTAATGCTGGAGGTCTCAGGCAGAAAATCGCTCCAAAGCATACCGAGTTCTTTTTTCCTCCTTCCACATATCTGCTGGGTCCATGTCTGGCCACTTCGTCCAGTTGACAGTGTCTGTGGGGACTGGGGCTGGACTTGGAGGGGCATGATGAGGCAGGAGGCTAGCTGACTCAGGGGCAGCGGTAGACTGGAGGCTAGCAGTCCCAGGTGCAGGCTAAAGACCAGCAGGCTGAAGGTTAGCTGGTGGGGTGTCCATCGGGCTGGAGCGGCAGGCCGGGTCTGGAGATTGACAAGAGCCAGCTAGACATGCTTTCAATCTTGTGGGCACAGTGGCAGCACAGCCCAGGGAAATGCAGGGCTGCTCACCAACAGGCTTGAAGGGTTGTCTGGCAAATCAAGCCCCCCCCCCCAAAGCCAGACAGGTTCCAAGGAAAGAGTTTGTAGCAGAGCAGAAGAATAATGTCTTTATTCTGGCTCAAGTGCGGGCAAAGTAAAACTGAACAAAACAAACAGAGCAGAAAAACGATCCAACAAGACTGAACTGAAAACTAGGACTTAAATACCAACTGAATTAATGAAACAACAAAGAACAGGTGGCAAGACTAGCTGTGAGCTGATTGGCTGGGGAAGACGCAGGGAGCAGGGCAGGGGTAGAGCACAGGAACACAGAGGGGAAACAGAGCAAACAGAAAACCAAAAAACCCAGAAAACACAATATAACCGTGCACAAACTGTCCCAGAACATGAACACAACTTAAATAAGTACACAAGTCACAACGAGCACACACAGCAAAAAAAACTTCAGCATACATTGCTGTTGACAAAAGCATGAATAAATCTGTCTGTCAAGCGGAGAGGCTTGCATATTAAGGCTAATATGCCTTAATGTTTGATACATTTTTATAGAATCAGTAAAATATTTCCCCATTTGATTGTTGATGTCTTTCTGTGAAGGCAGCCTGTTAATTGCTCTTTAAATTAAATACTATCAAAAGTCACTGGCTATCAATAGAAGATTTAGCTGCCTGGTTGAAAACTTGACAGTGTATAAAAAGCAGATTTTGGCATTATTTACAGTAGAGCAAAGTTACTTTGTAGCCTATAATGAGCTATAGACACTGAAACATATCCATTATATTAATCTCATCATATGTTTTCACAGATCCGTTCCATCTTTGACCTTCTCCTGGATCTTGCTCAGGAATGTTTGTTCTTCCGCAGGAGAAGTGAAGAGGCGAGAGTTGCCTTTGTGTGTCACCCGGAAAGATGATGGATGTTGTATTCCATAATGCAGTCCCATGGCTCTGCGCCTTACCACTTTAGGCTCTGTGCTTCATATCCGTCTCCCTGCAAAAACATTATATGATGGTTGTCAAAATGGATATTCCCTTTTTCATATGCAGCTGACATCACTTTGGTTTTGTCCTTGTAGTTTAAGAACTTTATCAGAAGTATTCCAGGTGGTGCGTTGGGGTTTGATCTTAAGCCAGTTGGAACTCTGTGTGCCCTTTCAATGATCGGCGCTGGAAATGACTCGGCGCTCAGTACTTCGGGGATCCATTTTTCCAGAAAGGCACATGCATCACTCCCTTCAGTATTTTCAAGTAAGCCTACCAGGCATACATTAGAACTGCAGCTGTGTTTTTTTAGTTCCTCCATTTTTGCCATCAAACTCTCAACTTGTTGTCTCGGCTGTTTTATTCAGCACTGAGTCATTGTCTTCCACTGCTCCAAGACACTCCTCAGCCTCTGTTAACTGGCCAAAGTATTGTTTTAGTTTACCTTGGATGGGCTGTATCAAATTTTGATGCAAAGTGTTCCTTCAGATCTTTCTTTAAATTGTGAATTGCACTCAGAATTTCACCTGAGGATTTTTCATCTCTCACCTTGTCCTCCATGGCAAAAGTTAGTTGTTGTGGGGGAGGTGGCGATTCTCCATCAGTTAAAGTTTCAGTATCCTTTTTAGTCATTTTCCTGTGTCCAGGCATTGGTTATGCCCGTCGACTGAGTAAATTGCATTTTCTACTACAATATTAGAGCAGAGCGACAACTGAACTGTGTCTGATAAACACTGCACCATGACCAGAAGTCCACCTACATGCATGCTTTTACCTGAGTGCCGGGGCAGTTGATATCTATGCTGTTGGAGTATTAATACTTTATTATTTAATTACCTCGTTATTGGGAGCACCACGTCCTTTTTGGTTAGGATTTGTTAGTGCCAGGAGGAAGCACTCACCCTTGTTCAGTTTAGTCAATGAATCAGTCTCAATACCGTAAGTTCTTGTTCCAAACAGTGACCTCTGTTTACTGTGCTCAAAGAAACAACCACTTTAGGATAAATGAAGACTTTTATTAATAGCTAAACGTCTTGAGGATACATGATAAAGCATAAAATACTATAAATAAACATAGAAATAAAAAATAAATAATAAGGCCTATAAATGGTAATACAAATAAAGAAAGTTATTCAGCAAGAGTGGCTCGAAGTGTGTGACTTGAGGCTTAATGTATTGCAACAGGGAATGCTAAGGGAAAGATAATTCAACTTTTCTAATGAAATTTTCTTTTAATTTTAACATTATTTGACATCAACCCTTGATCACCTTTCATGAGATAAGAGAGTCTGTGTTCTATCTGAGGTGGGGTTGTTTGGCCTTTCTTCAAGGTGCAAGTGGCCTTAGGGTCAGTTTATGCTTTTAGTTCAGGCCATAAATTTTGGATGTTTGGTCAGAAAGGGTCTCTTAGTAGGTCTTTCTGAGTGTGAGAAGTCCTGTGGGCCAGGGGGTCTGCTCTTACCAACTTTGGAATCCAGGCAAGTCTGTCTTTTCTTCTTACGAATCAAAGATTAGTTAACACAATTAAAGAACAAGTAGTTGTCGTCCTACAATACAATCAGTCCAGTCATGACTTTGGTGCTAATTACTAAACTCAATTACTGTCATTAGAATTCATCCTCTGGGGACTATGAATGTCTGTACCAAATTTCGTGGCAATACATTCAAAAGTTGTTTCTTTTTTTGTTTGTTATTTATTTTCAGTCTGGACTAAAGTAGATGCCACTAGCGTGGCTAATAAAAACTGTGTTTCCACTGGGCTGTTTCAAATATTACTTTGTGGACCTGTGTGAGTGTGAAACAAGATACTGCAAAATACTTTGGACCCATAACAATTTTCCATTAAGAAGAACATTCTCTGACTTTCAGATAGGTGTATCTGTTTGGTATGAAACACTCATCCACTTGAACATGGCAATGAAACATTTCCTCATTGAGGAAGAATAGTTGGCATGGTCAGCTTGAATTCAGTCAGTTACAGTGCATTCCAAATGTAACAACTATTCACTTCTCAAACACTCTGGCAACATAACCCCCCCCTCCCCCAAAAAAAATGTATATATAATCCAGTCCTATTCAGAATGGATTACCAGGGAAATGTTGCTCACACTGTGAAATGTATTGGTTTATCCAGTTTACCTTGCTTGTGTATTATTCCTATTCACTCACCTGTCATCTATATGTTTTCTGGTCATCTTAAAATGGAAAATGTATTACAATACACAGTTTGCTTATACAGTAAGACTCTGTATTCCACATTCTCTGTTAAATCCAGTTATAAGTCTTATTTGTTGATGTCTGCTACCAAGTAGAATTTAAATGGATGGCCTGCAAAAATCACAATTTTACTGCACATTTATTATTGATCTTTAATGTTTATAAATGACTCTATAGTAAAGTTTGCATCACTATTGGCTGGGCCTACAGATATTCTGTCAGTTGGACTTTTAGGAGTAATCTCAACAGCTACTGCCAGTTACATTGTGGTGAGTATTCAGGGTGGCCAGAAAATGATCCCTAATGTTTTTGTTGACCTTTAACCTTACTTCTAGTGACTCCATTGGGCCAAATTTGCGTACTCATACTCGTACACATAAAATGACCATGACATTTATTACTTTCATGCTTCTCAGAGGATCTTTGTCCATTTTAGTCAATACATGACTTGTCCTGTAATGATCAATTTGTACTGTACTCAAATGTACTGTAACTCATCATAGTCTCAATAGAGACTTTTTGCCAAGGGCCCATTATTCATGGATTTTATATTTCAAAATAAACCAATTCCAAACATAATCTAGTCTGGAATCCCAAATGTATATTCTTTGGAAATTTTAAAAAAATGCAAATTGCTATAATGAATCAATCAATCAATGATATGAATTCATTTACAAATTGAAATTTGTCAACTCAGCCCTTCCTACATAGACTTTTAATGTGTATCTGCGGGAAGTGTCAAATTTAATTGTCATTACCTTAACACCAACAGGAAATTTTAAATATTTTAATTAAAAAAAAATGTTTTACTTACTTTGAGTGATTATTTGTTCATGCCAGTATTATCTGAATTATTTTTATTATTTTAATACCAGCTTTTACTGAAGAGAATATACTTTTTTTAATTGGGCCCTTTCATTCTATGGGGTATAAATGTAAATTGCAGCCTCTCTAGGATGCTCCTATTGCTTTAGTATTTGTTGTTATGCATATTCTTTGTTGCTAGGATACTTTTTTTTTTTTTGGTTCAGCCTTTTGAAAAAATGTTGCTTGATCTTAAATATGGAATAAAAAAGAGAAGAGAGGGAAGGAATGAAGTCTCAGAGGACAGGTTTCAAGTTCACCTGTCAGTGGAAGAAGGCCCTGTCTATTGTGTCTGTCAAGGTGAGATGTAACATTCTGTCAGGTGGGTGAGGTAAAGACTCTGAAACCACTCGATCTTGAATAAAAGAACCAAATGTGGCTCATTAAAGGGAAACTTCTTATTTTTCAACCTGGACCATATTTCCCCATCTTTTTGTTTCTAAGTGACTAATGGGGATGTTTTTGAAATTGGTCCAGTATTGAGTGAAAGCGTTTCAGCCTGCAGCCACAAAAAGGGCTACAATGTAATCCTTCCAGGCAATAGCACCCCGTCAATGTACACCCACCAAAAGTGCTTGTTTTTGCCACTGACAGGCTCAGATTGTTATTATAAATGTCTGACAACATTATGGAAAGGACCATACAGAGAAATAAAACGTTTTTTCTTTACCTTTCACTTGATCCAGTCTGTTTGTTATTGTGTCTAATCAAGTCTCGCTCAAGGAGAAGTATCGTTCTGAAATCTCGCGAGAGTTGGGTTGTTGAAATCAGCTAAATATTCAGTCATGACAGAGATGGAGAGAGGAGTTTGTTGTGTTGGAGTACAGCAAGTGTAGCTTAGTGTTATCTAAAATATGTTCAAAGTCATTCTCAAGACTGCATGTAAACCAATGTACGCCAGTGTTGTTCGGAGATTGTTCTGTGGCTGTCTCTTTTATATTGTATTATGTTTTTGGGGTCTTTTTTTGTTTGACACAAGCTTCTGCGACCTCTGGTTAACCATTCACCCGTTCTCCGTATACATCTGCAGAAACACTTATTCATATTGTTACAGAAGCATGATTCCAGCCTTAGACCTACAAATTTTGGCAGTTTTAGATGTCATTGTCATGTATGAATAAGCGCTGGTGTCATGTCTACATAAAAGTCATGACTGTAACAATTCCTAAACACTTCAAATACAGCTGAAGTTGTTAAAGAGATACTTCTCATTTTAAATTCATCAATAACTTTTTTCCCTTGCTGTGAAGAAGAGATTAAAAAAAACCCTAATACAATCAATAATCAAGCACTCTTTATGTTTTCCATTTCATTACATGTCAACTATATGGAAGAATTGCATCTTTTTATTTATTTAATCCTTTGTTTAAACAGGTAGTCTCACTGAGATCAGGATCTCTTTATTAATGAATATTCAGCAAAATAATAACATACAGCAGCTGATCAAACAGGAATTAAACAGGAGTCCTAACTAAATATCTTGTCATTCAATCCTTGTGCATAAGCGAACATTATAAAATTGATGGCAGAAATCTAATAAATGATGAAACTAATTAAATATACATTACTGGATTCACTCTGAGAATGGGGGGATGAGAGTCCATCATGCTCATGTTAGCCATTAATTAAGGCTTCAACAGAAAAGTAATTTTTAAAATCCATATTTGATACAGCCTGTAAGAACCCTGAGAAGACCTTTTCGTAACGAACACCCACAGTATTTCTGAATGGTGAAAACCTGCTACTTTGACAGATAGATGAAGCCAGCAATGTTATAGTCTACATCTGAAAAGAGCTATACAGAGTATTTTTCAGCAGTATAGACTCAAATAACTTCTGCTGTAGTCACGTGCCACATGGTGGAAAACATTTTTTAAGCTAAATGATTCCATCACATCAAACATCAAGAAGCAATTGTTAACCGTTTAGCTGAAAACTGTCTGTTTTACATTCAGTTTGTTGCTGGTTTGAACAGTAATGATCAGTTTGGTATAAAACTAAAGAGATCTACCACATTATGATCAGAATCTGCTTTATTAACCAAGTATGTTTGAACACACAAGGTATTTGACTCCAGTTTCCAGTGGCTCTCAATGTACTGGAAGTCAAAGTGTGTTCAAACATTACAATGTGTCTGTGGCTTTTGTGGTCTTTCAGTAAACTATTTATGTTATTTGTGGGTAAAATCATACCTCTAGATTTGCTACGTATTCTTATTTACTCCCACTATACTCAGTGTTGCACCGTGTTCCTTTGTTAGACGATCTGTTTGGCCAGGGGCTGTGTCTATTCAATTAAGTATCTAACAGTCAAACTGCTGTAAAAATGACAAAACAATGTCTGTTTTGCCTTGGACTTCATGTGGGAAAAGTAGACACAGGTAATTACCCAATGATCGCATCTGACTTACATAATTGCACAACAGGGATAGTCTGTGCAGTACTTTGGAGAATATTGATTTTGCGTTATATGTGCTGAGCACAAACAGAGTAAATTGGTTTGCCTGTTTTTCTGCTTCCTTGTTGGAGAATAAAGGCCATTCAGTGTTTTCATTAAGTTTTTTTTTTTTTTTTTTCATGCACCAATCTCAACTCACCGGCACCGAGTTGAACATTCAGCCACCACAGCAGCAGGATTCTGCATAGAGAGATTTCAGCTTTTCAAAAGAAAAGCAATTTGTTAGAAACACTGCTGCTATGGTATGCATTGCAAGATTAGCACTCAGAGGAGCTTCAAAATATGAAACGCATATGAAGCTTCATTTAAAAAAAATGATCAAAGTAGAAGTTTTGAAGAAGTGAATTGATCACCATGCACACTTTGTTCAGACCATAATAAGGTTTCAGGACTGCAGTCTGTATGGTTCCACTCAGTCATTTGATCTGAGAATTTATAGTGCCTGAGCAACTGACGAGCAAACATTCACAATCACTGACATTATGATTATTTGTAAAAACAAGGCTTCGTAATGTTTTGACAGTACAAGGCTGTAAAAATGAAAAAGTTAAGAAACTCAGTTTCAACCACAAAGTTCTATAAAATTTTAGGTTATACAATTAAATGAATTTATAATGTTTCAGCTTTGACTGTGTCACAACTTTGAATTTCCACTTCTGTTCATTTACTCTACATCAAATCTGTACATGACAGCCACTTGGGATTTTATTGAGCTTGATTTGCAATTATATTTTTTATTTGGTTACTAGTAAAACAGTGTCAAAGCTGTAATTGTAATTGCCAGCAGGAAGACTGTGCTGTCACTAGCTGACTAGCTTAGAAAGTAATTTGGGAAAATAACTAACTTCTTAAAAGAGTCCTCTTTATTTAGAGGTTCTCAGAACTGATTCCAAATATGTTTGGTGTTCCTTGACCTTACCCTTAGTGCTTCCATTGGGTCAAACTTCCACCTGTACATGAGGGAATTTAAATCCAATAGACAGATTACCATTGAATTTATGGAACACTTTTTATGCTCTCCAGAGGATCTCTGAACATTTTAGTTGTTACGTCAGTTTTCCACTTATGCAACCCTTATCCCAAATTATCGGCTATGTACACAAGATAAATTATGGCAGCATTGCCATAAAATTTGCTGTGCATTGTCATGGTCTCAGTGCGATGAATCATATTGACCAGTAATTCCAAAGTCTTTTCACAGGAATTTCCGTAGGGAAATATATGTATTTACTTTTGAATGTTAAAAATCTAGTGGAAATTGAAGAAATCAATTATATCCATACATTTTAAAAGTAAAAGCATTCCAGACTTTCAGGCCTTTACTCATAGGTTTTTAAGGCAAAACTTCCACTAGAAGTGTTGCCTTGATAAAGTCCCTGTGCTGAAACATGTTGGTGAAATAAAGATGTTTCCAGTAATCTAGTTTAGCTAATTTGGGTTTTTGCACTGCATTGCTGCCAGATAATGACATGACATCAATGGTAGCATCATATAAATAAAAATTATATGGGAGTGGCATACCATCATCATCATCATCATCATGATTTGCATTGTTTTGATTTTGATCAGAGAGGACACCATGTGACTCTTCTGAAACATATGCATACTATTTTGTTTTTTCAAATTAGAAAAAGATGGTTTCCTAAATATGATGCATGTTTTGAGGTACGTTAAGATAAAAGTGTTTCTAAACAAAAAGATTGAATTTATTATTATTTTCTGAATGAGAGAATTCGATCATTTTGGCCTGCTAACAAACATATCTACACTTAATGATAAAAAAAGAGTTGAGGTAACTGATTAAGAGGTTTTACATTGTAGAGAAGTCTGAATTAAAGATGGACACAACTTCAAAAATTGGTTTTCCTGCATTCCACACCTAAAGACACCTACAACCTACTCAGTAACTGATGCACCTGTCACATGTTCAGGTGTGCAGAGACTTAATCAGTTTTTTGAGGACGTGCCAAAAAATACAACTTGGTATTAATACAGCCTGGAGAATAATGAGGATACTCAACCATCTTACATGTAACAATATCACCATGAACACTATCATTATAGAAAATACCATATTATACTGCATATTTCTAAAAATAGTAGACCACCAGCTTCTTTTCTCCAAATGGATCTCTGTTCTCTTCCTCTCAGAATTCAGTGATGTGGAGACCTCAGAGGGGAGCTGTGTGATCTGTTTCATCACTGTGTCTCCACAAATTCATTATCCGTGCTCCGGCAGTCCTAATGATGGAAGCTGTGTAAGGACTACTGAACCATCAGTGTCTAAGACAGTTTTGAATTTAACTTTTAATAGTGCATATTTTAGAAAATGTACCCTAAGGGACTATTAGTTATTTATCAGAGAGGGGGGTGGGGGGTGGGGGGGTGACTTCATTTTTTTTTCTTGACCCTCCCCAGAGCTACAAATATTTTTCCCTGAGTGACTGAGGGAAAATGCATGACCCTCCCCCCACCATAAACAACCATATTTTATATTCACAACAAAGGTAGGCAGTATTGGAGAAAATAAAAAGCAAAGGCTGACCTTTTCTAACCATTAGTTGTAATTGTGAACTGTGACTCTTAAACCTTGGCCGTTGACCCCCATTCACTCATCAGGAAAAAAAAGCTATTGGACTACCAGCCCAACATACTGTGTCCTCTCCTATAGTACTGCAAAAGTTCCTACGACAATTCCAGCTCTGAAACAAAAATGACTAAGTCCAACCAATGGCAAAGCAAACAGCACGGAGGGAGTGAGAGTTATCACCAAAACAAACAGCTAATTTCTTAAGCAAAATGCAAATCCTCCTTACAAATAATCATCACACAAGCTGTGTGCACTTCAGTAGAATAAAGGTGCATGACAGCCACCCCTTTTTCCACACAGCCTACACACCACAGCACACACACAGCCAACTTTAGCAACATGTGCATATTAATGACTGTTTTCCTGAATAAACAGTAACATACACAACAGTGGCAGCAGTGCAGAATAATATCAGTTGGCACAATGACCGTTATTAAATTTTAAAAACTTACCCTTTGATGATCGCAAGTTACTTGAAAATGAAATCCTGTTGAAAAAAGCCTTTTGGTTTTCAGCACCAAATAGCTCTGGTGTAGGTCTTCCTTTGCCGATTAACTCCAACTTTTCATTAAGGGTTAATCTTGAAACCATGGTCACCCATGGTTACTGCTGGCTTGTTTATCTGTTTTTTTCCTGCTAGCTTGTAATTGTGTCCACTCCATTTCAGTTCTGGTGCATCTTAACATGTAACGGTGAAGACCGTGAAAACTGTTTAAACTATGTGTTTAAATGGAGCGTAATCTTTTAGCCAGCGGCAGCAACCTCATCATTTTCAGCTGACAAAACAAACAGCAATGTCGGACTACAGGGCCATGGTGGCTTTCCTAGCTGACAAATAATTCCCAGCATGGACAATAATTTTCACAATATGATTTTATGTAAGCCTGAATGACATTCATCAGTTCTCTGTTTTATCAATCTCCCTTGACTTGTTTGTGTTTGTATGGGCCATGTAGTTGTGGTGACGTAAACGTTGCTCTCGCTGCTGAAATTCGGCGGCGGATCTGATGTATCTGCCGGCTATGATAACTGTCCAATGGTGTGCAGACTGTGCCTACTCAGTCAATTGCACTGTCATTTGAAATTACTCGGCCCTCTGTAAAATTACAGCTGGACCACCAATCACAGAGCTGAAAGCAGTATTTTCTTCCCAGCCACTGTGGAGGCGCAAAATTCTGATAGGCTGACAAAAAAGGCTTCTTTCATTCAACCCTTCAAATTAAAACACAAACTGAAGAGGCAGGTTTGAATGGTTTATGTCCTCAGAAACATTTTGTGAGTCCCGTCACCATAAAGTGGTAAAACATGTATTTTAAAAAGCAAAAACGTATTTAAAATAATCCCTCCCCTTAACCAAAATAAAAAATATAAGTCCCTCCCCAGTGCTTAAAAAATTATTTAACGTATAATTTACGTTAAAAAATTTACGTTTTTAACGTGTCTCCCCCGTTTTGCACCCCCCCCCCCTCTCATAAATAACGAGCAGTCCCTAAGACAACAGAAAAAGACCATCTGTGGGTGCACACCATAACCAGTGCATGCTTCTTTGCTGAAGTTTCTGACTTTATAATTTCAGCACCCAGCCTGTTTTCTGTTTTTGCATACATATTGCATTTTCAAGGTAAGCTGTTGACCTACAAATATACACTGCAGTGTGCTTTGGAGGCATTACCTTGTATCTTAAACCCCACAGATCACTGAAATTGTTGAAAACCTGACTAAGACAGTATATTTTGATAAGTCAAGGGTAGAAATGGAAACAGCTCTGCCCTCCTCTGACCCCATCTGGGCTACAGTTGATGAATGTTGTGACACGTTAATAGTCACTTGCAATGCTACATCCCAGTTTCTCATTAACAAGGATTCCCACTGTGTTTTTAGAGCAGCTAAAAAGAGTGGAGACATGTTGGCATTTGGAGATGAATACATTTGTGGTGGTGAACAATTCTGTACTCTATCCTGACTGAAGGCTGGTTGACAGAATCTTAACTTTTGATATTACATATTTCAGATAACTGCTGCAAATAAGACAGGACACATAAATAAAAGTTACCTAGATATAACCTCTGTGTGTATGTCCAGTTCTTTGAGCCATGAATACTCTATGCACTCAATCAGCTGGTAGCATTTCTGCTAGTCTTGTCCCCCTTTGGACCTTGTCCTAAGAACAAGGGGCCAGCTGGGCATGCAGGTAGAGGGCTTCTTTTTCTATTCCTGTTTTATAGTCGCTACAACCCGAATGGATTTTTTGTTTTTTAAAAGGTAAAAGCCAGGAGTGATGTGATGCACTCCTTGATGGGATTAAATATGTCATTGCATAATTCATCAGTGTAAACATTACAAGGGAGGGCCACCCACCGGTGGCTTCTGCTGGCTAGCCACATATCCCTGTGTCCAAGAGCCAAAAGGCAATGCAGGTGTGTCTGACAGTGCTCTTACTGAAGCTGCAGTAATCACTCAATAAGCCACAGATCTGGAAGACATATCCCTGAGACATGACTGCACCAAGGTAGATATGATGACCATGACGCAAATTGACCACTGAAGGGGTTTCACACATTTTTTCATCCAGTTCACACACGTTTGATGGAACAAATGTGCTTCTGTTTCTGTCAACACATCTGTCTACAAGGTAATGCAGATAATGAGGCAATGGCCCTAGAGGAGTTCACTCGGACCTCTCTGATAGTGGGCCTTTGGGTCAAGGGGGGGGGACTTCTGGCCTGTCATCAACCATGCTGTTAATCCATGGCGGTTGGATGCAAAGCTAGAGGTTAGCTTAGCGTGTAGCACTTGTGTAGTGACGCAACCCCATTTACTCCAAGTATAGTGAAAAACGGGTGCTGAAAAAGAACACCCTGGCCCATTATTTGGCAGTGAGAGTAGTGAAGTTTTTGATTTCCAATGAATCCTCATTCTCTTGGCAGCTGTCTGGAAGGTCAAGGAGGTTACCCAGCACATAGAGGTGAGCAAGAGGCACCTTGAACAAAGAGGGTGGTGTGGTCTCGTCATGAGACAGATGGGGCAGGAGTTGCCTCAGTGCGATGTCAACCAATTTAGCAGAAGCAAAGAGAGGCTGCCAGTGGGAGTGGAGCAGATAAAGCAGGTCTTTTGTTTGATGATATTTTCCAGCAACACCAGGCTTGGTGCTTGTTTGCAGGGCATGCTGCCACCTGATTGGGCAACAAGAGCATCTTTCTCAGGGTGCTGAGGTAGAGCTTCATCAGGGTAAACCAACAGTTTGTTAGAGGACTGGGTTTACTATAGAAGGTGAACTGACAAGGGATGCAAACCTGTGACTTTCGCAATCATCAATAATTTGTTGTTCCATTGTCTTGTAGTAGATGTAGATGTGTTTCAATAGCATGCAAGGTCACTAGAGACAAAATTAGGTTGGAATTATTAATAAGACACTCCTAATGGCTACATGTGTAATTAGGGATCAGCATTTGTGAGAGCAGCTAAAACTGCAGCTGAAATGCTTACTGATGGAATATATAATTCCACTCTATACATCCTTAACAATATGCAGCAACATCTGGATACACAGGGGGAAGGTGCCTGATTCAGCTGACTTCAGCAGTAAGAATCATTATTTTGCCCAACTGTTCACCCAAACTAAACCTCAGACAATTTGAGTCATTAAGAACTACTTCTGTCTAAACTTTGGTCCCTAGATGGCTGAAAGAAACATCAGAATTTCAAAATGTTTAACGGAATTTGGAGTGAAAAAGAGAGGGGGGAAATGGGGGTGAAGAAAGACCAGAAAAAGAAATAGAGAGCTTAAAACACATGAAGCACCCCCCTGAGGATTTCTTAGGTTGTCTCTCATTGGTATTGGCAAAGCCCTCTTTTAGTGAGCAGGGGTGGAGACAGCATTAGAGTGAGAGGATTGTTGAGATTGATTCCCAGTGAATATGCATGACAGAAGATGTCTTGTCTCAATGAGTTAGTCACAGATGTATGAGGAGTGGGCCAGAAAGAGAAAATAGCCCCTAGTTGGATGTCAACGCCATTTATTTGAACTGAACTCTGTAATGATGTATTTCCCCTTTTCTGGTAGGCAATTCATTTTAGGTCAGAGAGACAGGCAGGCAGAGAGGAGACTCGCCAGTGAAAGTGTCATTTCTGATTCTCTCCTTCCTCTTCCAAAAGTGTGGACTGTCTGTAAAGATATTCCAGTTTGTACTTTATTTAATTAGTTTGCCACAGACAGAAACACATACTGACAGCAAACACCTAGCTGAACGTCAGCGCATTCCAAACCAATACTTGGCTGTTTGCCCATCAAACGTATTAACTAAACTGCCACAATCCTCTTCTTATATCTAAACACCTAATCTTACTCTTGTATAAATTGATCTGAATCAAATACATCCCTTTAAATCAAAACACTTGAGCAGTTGGACACAGCAGAATCCAGCAGGTTAGGCTGTATGAGCAGATAGGTTTAAAAACAAATCTGCAGTGCTGTAAACAAGTCTATGGGGAATTTCACTTGGTTCATATTACCAACATTTTGGTAATATAAACACGTGAAGAGTTCATTTGCAAAAACTGATAAATGCCGTCCTTTAAAGAAATGAACTGAGTTAGAACTGAATGTCGTGAGTTAGGTCCAATATACTACATTCAGGCCCACCAGATTTCAGCAAACAACTATTTGCTATGTAAAGATATCGTGCAGTAATGGCGACCTGACAGAGAGTGAAGTCACACTCCCTCTGTGTGTGTTGTAATCCAAGCTTCTCTGTTCTGTGTGTTGGAAGCTGCTCCAGCTATGCGTGCATGTTAGTGCATGTGAGCGTGCATGTTAGTGCATGTGAGCGTGCATGTTAGTGCATGTGAGTCCCACCTGTCTGCTTCCAACATGGCAGCCGCGTAACAAACTTTCTCAAATTACAGCTAAACAGTACACTAAAATATGTTTCTGAAAACATATGAGGCGAGAAATAAGCAATGTAGTAACAGAATCTTGATCCATATTTGATCAGCACTGCCTAGTTTGACAGTTTGAGTTTCGTTATTGAGTAAATGATGTGCACATTTGTTTTGGTCTGAGATGCTGGTACTAGTGTGACATCTAGTGGGGCTAAATGTCATATATTGCACTTTTTAATACATAGCACATTCTGAACCCTAAATACGTTTTCTCACAAAATCGTTCTTTATCCATTTTCAAAGCTATGCAAGTTCATGATTTACAGCAGAAACCGTTAAACGCCAGCGCTGTTCTTGAACAGAACCTGATGAATCTGTTCAGAGAATCAGTGCACAGTATTCAGGTCAGGTAATATAACAACTTGTTTTATGTTAAAGAATGTTAAATATTGCACTTAGAAGAAACTTAATATTCATTACATGGCATCGGTTGCTTTTGCAAAAAATAAATAAATAAAATTGTAAGTTAGCTGTATTTTGTTGAGTTATTTATACTTAATCAAAACAACCCAACTGTAGTTTGATTGATATTACCCAGAATGCACAAAAAAACATGGTTTATGAAATGACTAAAAATGGAAATACCTGTTTTTGCACTCTTCACGTTTTTCAAAACCTGGGTGTGGACCAATCATAATCATCATAGAAGTACAGAATTTGGTTTTGATTCTCAGTGGGATCAGTGGTAGCAGCCTTTTGAATCAATGTAAATATGAAAAGCATTACTTCATGGAACATTGCAAATCTATAACTACACTAAAAAAACAGTATCTGTGTCTACAGCTAGCTGGTGATGTATCATATCAACAGGAATTGATGATGGAGAGAAGTCCATCCTAGAGCTGTTGCCATCTTTCTCCTCTCTCACCTCAGATGCTCAACTGTGAGTGGCCCTTTCCAATACATCACTGACACTTCAAATTGAGTGTCACTCAAAATGGAAGAGGAACGATAAGGGCCGTATGGGGGAGGGAGCGGTGCATACATTGGTTTGCTCTTACCTCTGCAAGTTTCCAAGTACAGGCCTTAAATCTGCTGAGTCCTACACATCAGGTACAATAAACAGCATGCTGTATTATGTTAGATGTTGCTGCCACATTTTGTAGTGCAGTTAGGAGCCTTTTTTACTGCTCCAAATCTAGTGATGTGGAGCTTTGGGCAGGTGTCAGAATCCATAGATGCAGTGGACATATCCCTTAAAATCTGCAAAGAAAATGTTAATGTGTTTTTTCTGTTGTGGTTTGTTTTTAATCTGTGATATAAACCAAAGCAACAGCAACATCTGTAAACCTACACTAAACACTTTCCAACATCACTGCTGTCTTCCTAGATATTTTGCAAGCACATTTGTCATGATGTTCTAGTCAGATAAATAGTGGATATTAAGGGTTTGTGTGTGTACTTTCTATTTTCAGTTTATGTGCTCATTTGCCAATGAGGCTGTAACTTGAACATGAGCACAGTCAATTGCATCCAGCGCATTTGGAAAATGAGCCATATTATAAAATCTCCAGCATTGCATGATGATCTGTCAGGAATGTTATATATATGTTGTGAAAAAGACAAACATGAAATGACTTTGCCCTCCGGAACTAGAAGGAAAAGCCTGGAAGAAAGGAGTAACAAAGCTCCTTTCTTCCAGGGATGCATGGCTTCATTTGGTTTTTGGATCCAGATCATCTTCCATCTCGTGCAGTAACGTAAGTATAATGTGACTTCAAACCCTGCAGAAGACTCACACATTATCCTCTGGTATGCCAAAAGGAGATACAAGACTTTGAAACAGCCTTTCCTTTGTCAAATGTGCTCTACCACACTGACTATGTCAGCCATGATGACATGAGTGCCACAAATTTTACACTTGATTTTCCCATACACATATATTACACATGCAAGGCTCAATCAGCAACAATAAATCTAACTGTGAAGTATTAGCATATACATATACAGGGTGTTGTATATACATATACAACGCCCTAAAATACGTATTCCAAACCTGCAGTTTTCAGTCTGTCAAGTTGCTTGTGCAAAATCTCCGTTGTGGGGGCCCATGAACACTGTGACTGTAGTGCTTTAAAAAAAAACAACTAATCCTTAATGTCAGTTTTAATTCTGTTTAATTTTAGTTGCTAAATATCTGGAATGATCATCAGCATTCTCAAACTGTATTCAAATTAAAAACGTTCCTCCTTGTTAGAAATTATTAATATCAAGTCAAGGTCTTCTTGCCTTGCACAATGAAAACAACACCAATTTTATCCATATTTTACTTGATATTAGTTCATTATGTAGAGCACATTGTGGTGTTGGTTGTTTAACTTTTTTTCATCCCTTTTTATAATTTTTATTTCAGTGTTCATGTAATTTTTCACCTCTGGTTTTCATTTTGTGCTGCTTTTAGCAGAAAATACTCTGCACTATCTTCCTCCTCTGTAAAGGCTGTATCAACAATGACATTAGATGCTGAAAATGGACACAACTGCATTAGAAGAAGAGAAAAGTTCTGTAATTTTGAAGCAAATTCATTATTTTATATGTATAATATATGGCTCAGTGCTAATTAGTTTCATTTGACCACATTGTTATTATAGGAAGCTTTGTGTGTGACAGAATTAATATCACAATCGACCAATTTTAGGAACCTAAACACACATTGTACAACCGCCAAAGATGTTTTTACTTAATTGATTAAACCTCCTCTCAGAATTACAGTATGTGGGTTTGTACAGACTGTGCTTGATTGACAGCTCCCTCTCTGTAAAGGTTGAAAAACGTATTCCTTTATCAGTCCTTCAACCTGAGCAGAGGCCTAATCAACAGGAACTATTGACACCTGTGTGGGTGTAAAGGGGCTTTAGAAAATCTACTTTTTTGCCATACAAAGTTGTTTTCTCAGAACATCTAACAATACAGTAGTCCCATTTATTCAGTAAAATGTATTAAACCAAAACAAATCTATCACTGAACAACCCTAAAATAAATGTAACAATGTTCCTTTTTCAGTGTTTTACCTGTCAGAAAAATAGGAAAACCTCTTTTCTTAAATCTGTTACACTGACATCCTAGGCATTTAAAGACCTGGTTGTAATGTGCAGGACATTAGCTGCACAATCAATTTAAAAAATCCTTATGATGGTATAAAACAGTTAACAACATTTCAGCCAAACTTGCACAGTGAAGTTTAAAGATTAACTTGACACTTTGTGTGACAAATTTGTTTTATGAAACTGTCATTCACCATTGGATTCCACTATATGTAAAATACTTCATGCATATATCATGATATTTATACTCCCATTTATACTTAGCCTCTTCATGTGTATTGGGCGGATCAGATAGCTAGCTGAAGTCATAGGACACCCAGCAGCCAGGCTCCCCAGGCGTACTTATATCACACTTAGATATGGGCTGGGATCATACATTATACGTGGGCTGTGACAATCATGGCCAATCACATTTGCTGATTTCATCCCCTTTAAACACAGGGCTTTTCTCATCATGATGCAGAGGAAACTTGTTGTCTGGGATGTGCAGACAGCTTAAATGTATTACCAAGAGCAGATGATGTCTCTTTCTTTAAGTTGAATTCACTTTTCTGTACGTGTTGATGATCGAATAATCAGCATGATTTTACTTGGCATCACAATGATGATACAATAACCATCTGCAGTTAAATACCACCATAGTTCTATAAATAATGGTCTAGTATTTTGTGTGTATTTTTATTTTGTATTTTTTTATTTCTTAAATCATTTTTAAAGTTTAAATCCATTTGATTTGACTGTTTCTGTGGTTATATTGTAATGGTCTGGTGCTGATTTTACACAGTTTAACCAGTGGATCTGGTGTGTGTAATAGTACCTTCACAATGTGAAACATCATTCCAATTAGAGACTGCAGAGGGAACAGATACCTGCCACCTTCAGATTGACTTTACAGAGAGTAACCAGGGTAAAGGGAAGACTGTCAGTATAGGATGCTAGCTGTTGTGGATGACACATGCTTGTAATAATCACTTATTCACTTTATTCAGTCTTCTGTGCATTAATGCCATAATCAGAGTAAAACTGTAAGTAGAAAGATGAGCAAAACATGAATAAAGGGGTTTGTGTGATTTCAGAGAGGTTTATATAGGTTTACCTTCACCAGATGAAGAGACTAAATGTTTCAGAACATTGTTGCAGGCGAGCAACAGACGGTGCAAGAGTGTTACACCCTCTACTATACCTCTTCTCCCAGTGTGGCGCACAGTGAGTCACCAAGATACCAAACTGGCGCAGTCAAGGAAATAATCTCAGCGCACCCCAGGAAAAGAGCAGTTTGCCTGGCACAAAATCAGGTCTAAACACTGAATTGCAATGAAAGTGAAACTATTTTTTGCTACAATACAAAAGAGTGAAATAAAGACAACAAAATGAGGTATTATAACTCAGGGTGAACCAAGGCCAAAACAACAAACAAAAGAATTTATCTTCTCCAAATGCGCTGACTAATCCAGGTGAAAAGACATTCGCTAAACCTAACACCCTAGAGAAAGGAAATGCTGAAAGGTGGGATTTAATTACTGGACCAATCAGCAGCAGACACTCCCCAGTGTCTGCAAGCTAAACACAGGTTAGAAACACGTCCTCATACCGAAACAACAGAATAGGTCTATTTCCAATGGCTCCCAAAATGACGTATGAGTGTTTTCAGCACCCTCTAAAGGAGGGATGGCATTTTCAGAACAACCAATAGGAGTGTAAAGTTAATATGCCACTTTCCAAAACCGTTACAAATCACTGTCAAAAAATAATGATGTTTTATGGTGTGATAACACTGTGGTTAAGGTATGGTTAGGTTTAGGCACAAAAACCACTTGGTTAGGTTTAGAGAAATATGGTTTGGGTTGAAATGATGCCTTGAAACATGGTTAGTACTTCCTTAAAGTTAGGCAACCTTCATCGTCATGGCAACAGTAAACACCAGTTACAGTTTAGGGTTAAAAATGTCCCGACTCCTGGTTGGAAACATGACACTCGGGAAACGGAAAGGGGAAAAGTGGTCTCCTGCAGTTATCTGACATCTGACTAAACTATCTAGCCATCCCCCCTACCCTCCTCCAACTAATAAGTCACCTTATATTGACATCATCTGAACTGCATCGCTTCCTTAATTAATTTCTATGGCCACTATAGTGTCATTATTACTGTGAGGACAGGCTGGTATAGAAGAAGCACCAAGTTAGATATATTGGAGTTTTCAGAAAAGTCTGAATTTTCCAGTCATAATTCCAACTTGGAAGCTGGTGTGAATGCCATTTGCAACTTGTAATCTTGTTATTAAAATAACTCTGAAGTGACATGAATGCAGTATTACCAGAAATTGGTATTACCCAGAAAACCAAGATGAATACAATCAGATTGTGGGTTCCGGCTAATGAGATGCACATATATGGTCAAGTGTGTATTAAATTGCATCTAGACTGTATTCAGATATGAGACATGATATGAAAGGTGTAAATGGCACAAACAAGTAATTTTAGAATGCAATGCAAAAGAATATTTTTTGGTGTGCTAATTTATTTGATGGCAGAGGGAAAAAACACTGCAGTACATCTACACGTAGGTGTCAGAAAGCCTTAACAAGGGACTTCTAAGCCACACCTGGCTGAAGTACAGTACATAATGACTGTTATCATTTATTCAGAGCAGCCACAGGCTAGCAGGATAATGATCCAATCATGCAGTCACAAGAGCTATCCACACTCTCGCTGTGTGTTTTCTGATAAGACAGCTCCAGTCTCATTTTATACTGTCACATTCTCACATCAAGAGTTTGGACTTTACTGAGCATTTCGGAGCGGAGAAGGGAGTTCTTCCATATGATGAAAGTCTATCAGTCATTTTCATAGAGCCTCCAGCCTCAGTGACAGCACTTCGTTTCCCTGTTTTATCTTGCATTTAATATCTCCCCAGCATCAGGCAGTGGTGTTGGGGGCAGACATTGAGAAAGTGAAAGAGGCAGAGGGATAAAGAGGAGTCTGGATGGATGCTAAGCAGCTCCCTTCTCCTCTGTGGTAGAAGTCAGGAGAGAAGGACTGAACTGTTGGGTTTTCCTTTTGAAAACTATAAATATAATGAAAAAATAAGACAAACTGATCTTCAGTACTTGTGTTTCATGGACCTATGGGAGAAAGGAAAATAGAAATAGCTGCTAACTTCAGAGAATAATATTCTTCCTGCCACTGAAGCTGAAAGACTTTGCCTGCTGTGACCATGTGATTGAAGTTTGATCCTCCAGGCTAAGACTAACAATGAACTTCTACTGAGTGTCCACTTCCTGTGTTTGGTTGCAATTGAGACTAGTAACTGTCCTTTATACAAGCATGGAGCGATGCCACATACCACAGCATTTAGAGATCACACAAGATCAATCCACTCAACATTACATTACATTCATTTGGCAAACGCTGTTGTCCAAAGCGACAATAAATTTAAACCCAAAAGGAACAAGAGCTAGAGCTCACTAAGCTTGTGGGTGAGGAGTTCCGCATATTAAACCCTCATATACAGAGAAAGGCATAAAGGGAGGTTTTACACATAGGTTCCTTACATATAGATGCAAAATTAGTTACTGAACCAGAAACCCCAAAAGCTTTTACCATGTCACAGAGCACCTGATGAGCCTGGTCTTTTATTTATTTAGTCTAATATTAGGAAATTTAATGTAGCGATCAGAACTCAACATGTTTAATTTCCTAAGAACATGGCAGTAGTGAGATCATCTTCTTCAAATCATCTTCTGAGGCTTGATTACTGCAGAAACGACTTGTGACCAAGATGTTTCACAATTTAAATATGAAAAAGTTGAGGAATACATGAAAGAATTTGCAGAATAGAATGGTAAACAGTATCTGACACCTTTTCCACTGAGATATGACTTTTTTTTTTTTTACTGAGAAACACTGTTCAACACATCACCCATTAACCTCAAAATGCAATAAACTGACTTGGGAATACCTCTGGAGTGAAAGCATTTTGACACAGTTCTTAATGTTAAGTATTTGACAGGCATATTTACATAGTGCCGCTATAGTTTATACATACTGTGACACCTGGGTAGAAACAGTTCTACCAGAAATATATATCTATATATATGTCTGGCATACATCAAAACCTACTCCATGAAATTATCCCGAAAAGTCATTTATATTCAAACTGAAGTGAAGTGGACTTAGGACAGAATCCTGCTCTACTTTCTACAAAAGCTGTTTTCATATTGTTAACATACCATTTACTTACAAATTTAAGGTTTTGAGCCATTATAAAGTTTTGACAAAGTTTGGAAAGTTTAAAAAAGGTTATACTGCATGTATATAAGTTATATAGCCAAGCTACCATTAGTTTTAAGACCTAATTTTCTATTATCTTCTATTTATAATTATCAATCAACAAACTTTCGATCCAAGTATCAAGTGTATAAAATTATATAAACTTTAAAAGTGGAACTCATCTCTTAGTGGCTGGGAAACCCAGTATGTAGAGGATATGATTTTAGACATAGGACTGTTGATAAATAAAAATTGAAATAATCTCACAGCAGAGGGTTGCGGAATTTGCTCTCATTTTTCTCCAAGGTCAAAGTTTTATTGTTGGAGGAACTAATAGATCAAGGAACTTAGCTGGTTTTGGTGATTTTCAGGGGAGTATTTTTTAACATGCAGCAGGTTCTACATGATCTCCTGGACACATTTTTTTTGCAAAATCTGTACAGAATTGGTAAAAATTGAAATCCTTCTCATATTTGTCATGCAGGTGTCTTTGAGTATCTTGAAAAGCATTCTATGAATAAAATATTACTATTTATTATACAACAATGTTACTTTGCAGGTTTATAAGTGAGATGCCACTACTATATTGGCAGCTTATTCACCTCTGCTTACTACTCAACAATTTGACTATATAGCTTTAATACTGTATTAAAAGTGGTATGTATGGTTTCTATTACATGACCAGTGATTAATAAGCAATAGTAAAAGTTAGAAAGGGTTACATTATTTTCTTTCAACTCTTGCCCTTGAACAAATCTCAAACATGAGTAGCATGTTCAGTGTGCTGTCCTTTCCTCAGCAGTTGTTGAGCTGGGGATTTATTTAAATGAAGATGAAGCATGCATCCTCACATTCTGAGGAGTGGACCTCTGGGCAGGATTACTGGTCCCAGGTTACTGTCAAAAGCATGTGGCAGCACTTGTACACTGGAGATGTCTGGAAATTAATGACTCATCAGTTGAATCCCATGGTTAGGATGCTTTTTATGGAGCCTGAAGGTAAGTGTATGTGTGTGTGTGTGTGTGTGTACGTGCGTGTGTGCTACCATTTGTAAGTGTTTGGCTCTGTGTGTTTCTGTGGTAACGTGCATGTTTGTACCCTAAGACAACCTCATCTATTTCCATCATATCGCGCCCTCAAAACATCAACCCGTGCTGCCTGACCTGACTCCTGCTTCTGTTGTGAGCAGACCAGAGCTGCCCAGAGGAAAATGACATTAATGAAATGAAACATCAGGTCCACTGAGCCGTCCTCCAAATACCCACCGACTGAGCACAACAGTCAACCCAAAGACAGAGACAACTCTACTTTAATCCCCTCAGTCTCTGCTATTTGACCTATCAATAGTTGAAAACTAGCAGAAATGGCTCGGGTCATGTGTCAAATAGTCAACCAATTTTTAAAAAATATAACCTTCACCTGAAAATTCATTAGTCCTTGGTTTTTATATGAACTCTTGTGTGAGAAATGAATGACTTTGTATTTCTTTTTTTATTATATTTTCAGACACTAACTCCCTATATCATTGAGCTCTGCCACTGAAAGCCAGTGACATTTTTAAAGTGTGGAAGTTTAATGTCTACATGTCTATTGGGACAGTTTATTGGTGAATGGCTGACACCAGGTGTAAAAATGATAGCTATGAGACCAGTACTCTCAAAAACTGAATAATGGTTAGTCTGATCAGAGTTTAGGTAAATGCATGGATCAGTGGAAGATCAATTTAATGGACAATATTGATAGTCTCATACTTCACATTTTGTGCTTCCTCCAATAAGAAAAGAGTAACATTGACATCACATCCCATTATCTGTGCAAACACAAACTCCAAGACTACAAGACACTGCAGGGACATCAATTTAAATGACACTTGACTTCAAATGACATCTTATTTCTCCTGTTTTGCATATTGTCTTTGCATCTCTAGAGTTGGGCATAAACTCTGGTACTATACTACAATTTAAGGTATTTGTACTTTACTTGTGTATTTCCATCATATCCCAAGTTTTACTTCTATGCTACTAGAATATTTTCCATTTTTAACAGTAACCTTGTACTTTTTACTCTACTACACTTATTTCACATGTATAGTTACTTTGTAGATTTTGCATACAAAACAAATGATCGATTTGTAAAATATAAGAAACTGTTATGAATAAAACATATTAACAGCAATTCAGTCACATTAGTGTCGCCTCAACCAGCTACAACATTAAAATGCTTCCAGATTTATGCATCTTTAATTATAATAATCATAAGTATCAACAATTAATGTACTTTTGATTTTAAATGCAGGACTTTCATATTTTTCATCATTTATCTTTTATCGTATGTATTTTTTCATTGAGGTATTGCTAGCCACAGACTCTAAACAACCCACATTGGCTTTCCTGGTAAAGTCTCCTTCTTATCTAATTTACAAATATGAACACACATTTTGTCCTGCAGCTTATATTGTTCAACGAGCCACCAAACCAACATTCACCAGGGAAAAGTGCTCCGCTAACGTCAGTGAGCAAGCTAGTTAGCCAATTAGGTGCTCAGCTGCAGCATATTAAACAGCATGTAAATATACCTGCAAATGTCACTTCAGACCTGTTAGATGCTGGTGTGATGCTTACTTTACAATACCACTGCTAACAACACACTGTCTTCCAATGAGTAGTAGCTACATCTCAAGTTTGTTTACTTTGTCTCTGGTCCATAGGCTACGGTGTAACACCGGCACTTTGGCAGCCTGACAGCTAATGTCAATAAAACAAGCGGCCCTCCAGACAGCTGAGTCAAAATGGATCATTTCTTTTCCCCAAACAAACAAAGAAGGAAAATGAAACAAGAAGACTGTAAATCAACAGCAACTCGACATTGATTTTATCCCTCTTGTTCCCCCTCCTCACTCTGGCTGGCTCCTTCCTCAAGTGTGGACGGTTTCTTTAACTCCTTTGCCAAGGTAAACAGACTGAGGTGGATGTGGAAAGTTGAAATTGTGAATTGAGTTAACTCAAGTTAACGCAGACCTGCCAACCTTGGGAAAATATTTAACTTTAATAACTTTAGCCTAACATTACATAATTTGCAAGCTAGCTTGCTTGTTCACCAGGCATTTAAGTTGGCAAAGTAATGTTATATTGTCTGTGTGTTGCAGATTGTTAAACGTGACTTCTCACAGTACTGTATTCATAATTATTATTGCAGCCAAACCCGTTACCTTAATGAGAGGAGCAGATCATGGATCATAACGTTACCTAGATAGTTACGATAGGAGGTAGATGTGTGTGTGTGTTGGCACTGTAGTTTATAACTTTGCCTACTCTAGGAAAATTTCAAGTAAAGGAAACACTCATTGCAAATTAAGTACAATATGTGATTGTAATAATTAAAAACGAGTTGTATTAACCAGCTCTAAAATATTTATTTCACCATAGCCATAAAATAGTCTGTTTAGGCTGGTTAGATTTTTACAGCTACATTGTCATCTATCAAATTAGCTGAAAATCATATCATAGGTGAAAGACAAATGAACAGGCATTAATGACCAACAGTATTGGCATCTGCAGATATTTTTGTTAACAATCTGTTAATAA
Organism: Scomberomorus guttatus; assembly: GCA_038419695.1. Taxonomy (NCBI): domain Eukaryota; kingdom Metazoa; phylum Chordata; class Actinopteri; order Scombriformes; family Scombridae; genus Scomberomorus; species Scomberomorus guttatus. Next base: position 5,359,982 of record CM076464.1, read on the forward strand.
TATCAAGAATTTTCATATCAGTGCTTCCTTCACTTTTTTGTCTATTTGACTGCTGCATGTATGCAAATGATTATTACTGTTATGCGTATGTAAGCAAATTATGTACAATAATTTGATGTGTGAACAGCAGTGATTTGCATCTGATGCATCTAGGTTTGCCGAAGTGGTACTCAAAAAATTGGTCCAGGGTTGGCAGGTCTGCTACACTGTTAACACATTATGGATGTGGATTCCCTCGAGCACTTTAACCTTGTAGACACTTTGTCATTTCAAATCCAGTGTGCTGGAGTACATGGACAACACAATGAAAACACATTAGTGTCGTGATGCATACTTAAAGCCACAGAGCTGTGGGTTTGCTCATCCTGCCTTTGCTCAACAGGAAAAAAGTCAGCAGTCTCACTTTTACCATTTGAGTTTCTCCTCACAAGAGCAAGTGTAGGGTTCCATAGGACTAATGTCTTTTGTCACTTCAGGTTTGTTTATTTTAGGAAAAATAATATGAAATGAACTCACAGGGATGCAAACGGCTCTAAAGGGATGAGAAGTAGCTTGTATATAAGGTTGAAGTGTAATCTCAATGCTAATTGTCACATAGATGCTTCGGGGCTTTGATTACAAACTGGTCCTTCTGATGGAGCCGAGTGCGTCTTCAGGCTGATTGCATCTCACAGGAGATTACTGTGTCCTGGGAGATCATAAGGCTGCCACTGACAATGCTTTGAAGGCTCTTTGTTAAAAACATCAAGGGAATGATGTGCATACCTAAGATCAAAAATTATTTTCATAAATTTCAAACCCCATCTTAGATTAAAGTCACGTTGAAGAACCAGACAGAGGAACATGGACAAGAATGTTCTCTCCAAACAACTGCATCAGACATTTTAACATTTTAACATTGAGAAGACTGCACTAAAACTTTTTAAAATGCTATATTATGATAAATTACAGTAATATTCACTTTTAAAAGTCAGTTTAAAGCTGCACTAATGAGTATTTTTTTATATTACCCATGAAACAAATGACTATGTATAAGGTGTGAAAGGTGTTGTATGAGATTAAAAAAGGTTCCATTTTGGTACATTTAAAAAGAGGCTTGGTCGGGGAGATGCATAGCAAGGCAAATGCAGCCTGAGAAGACAAGTTATTGGAAAACAAGGCTATCATCTTCATTACTCCATCTAATTCTTAAAAATTTTTTTGTGTAAAAAATGACCTCCATCCACACAGTGTTTCCAGTTTGTTTTAATATTGACTATATTGACATTCAAAATGAGTGATCTGAGGAAGTTAGAGACAACAGAATGTTCATCTTTGCTGCAACACAACCACCAAATGCAGACGAATTCACAAAGTTCTTCTTAACTTTACTGCCACAGAGCCTCCAACCCTCACTGGGGTGGTTTACATCATCATTTTGCCGAAGCTCAGTTTTTCCTGTAAATACTTAAACACCTGCACACACTTTTGTGGTTTGTTTGGGTTTTTTTTTTTGTTTATTTGTTTGTTTTTGGGGGGAGTTTTTTGTGAAAAACAGCCGATGTTTTAAGCATTTGTACACTCTGGAAACCATTTAAGAAAAGCTCAATTTTTGGGCAAGAAAAACTGCATTTTAGTCTGGACAGAGGGCTGAAATGAAGAGAACAAGATTTTCTCTATATACGAATATACCCAGCTTTGTGTGGAGTCCTTCCCACCCTAATTAAAAGGATGTTGTTTTTTGATGGTTTGGAAGTGATTGAGGTTTGATTTTTGTTTGATTTTGGATGGTATAAACACAACTTCCTGCAGAGATGGATATCTTTTTGTTTTTTGTCAGTTGCAGAGGTATTTTCATACACATGTTCGCTGCATGATAATATCATATTGTCAAACAATGTTTTCATCTTGGCTGACATTTGCACCCTCCCTTCCTGTAACCTCCCATCACATGCTTGGACCTCAGCAGTGGGTGTAAAGAGACAAACATCTATAAAATCTGAACCATAAATAGTTGTATATAGCTGTAGCTGTCAAATCTGATGGGTCCGATTGTCACTGAAGTGCCAAATTTTATTTCCACTGAGCATTTGCTTGAACCACGGCTGCTGCTTTACTGACCTGACAAGGCCTCAGTGGAAGGTCACCACTGCTAGAAAACCCCTCTCTCATCAACCTTGACAACTGCCTTGATTAGAAAAATAAAATGTGTGAAATAATCAGTTAAGGGTAGTTGTTTGGCAGATTTTGCAGGAAATGTGCTGCTGTCATGTTTTATATTTAGTTACTGACATCTACGAATGGTCGGTATCACTCAATACATTATTCATGAAACATGAAACCACATGTAAATGATTCAGGATACATATTGCTCTGTCAGATGGCCACCTGAGGACAAAACAGTGTAATTTGTATGAAAATATTACCTCTTTCTGTCATGTAGTGGTTGTAGTGGTTGCATTGTATTACCGAATATGAAAGGTTTAGTAATGTTTTGTCCACTCATGGTGAAAAGAAAAAACAATATGTGTTTAAATAGTCATGGTCCAAGAATTGTTATCATTACATTAACTTGTAATGTATAATGCAGCATATATATTGTTGTTATGGTTACCTGCAGTTTACAGTAAATTAAAGCTAAGGGAACGGGACTTTTGTCTCCCCCTTCTGGCAGTGAGAGTAATTACAAAAACACTGTCAACACATGCTTACGTCATAGGCTCCGCCATAGTCTACTCAGTCACTACGGCTGTAAAACGGTGGATAAATTGTTTTGAGCGTCACACAACCCCCTGAATGACTCATTTCACTGTCAGAATTTGATCCATTCGGTCCAATAACATTTAAAAAGTCTTAAAGAGCCGCACGATTAAATTATTTTATCTTCATTCAACTTAGCAGAGAGCTAACCGGAAGTTAGCTGCTCGCCCTGCGGAAGTCTCTAGTGCAGTATGCATTCATCCACTCAGTGTAGGAATGTCAAACCAGACACCAGATTAAAATCTCCGGTATACTGTGAAATACAGAGAGATTATCTGGAGGCGATGGAGGCTTAATCAGCATTGTGTGAACTCATTTGGCAAGGGCTTGAATGTAACGGACATTCATTTATATGTAAAAGTTCTACACTGCAGGTTTGAGGACTGAAGTGTTTACTGGGATTATGGTTGAGAAGCAAATATTAGAAACAGATATTCTCTGTGGCCATGGTGAAAAATGAAATAGCATGTTTACTATTTGTGCATTAAGGATAATGAATAGATCAATACAAGAGAGGCCTAGGACTTTATCTCACTGTGTGTGAGTGTGAGTGTGCAATTTCATTTTGATGACTGTACTACAGACCCATCCAATTTGCGAATGGAAGATGAGGCTGCACAAAGTCTAAAATGGAGAAAAGAAAATAATGGGATGGTTTCTTTAACCTTTTGTCACAAGTAAAAGCAAACTGATAACAGCTCCATTTACACTTAGACCACACGCTGCTCAGACTACCCTTGAAGAAAAGGTTAGGATAACCTGTCATTTACACATTTTGTCACTTCTGGTGGTATTTGTCTTCAGGCAGAGTGCGTGCATTATAACTGTGAGAAAAAATTACATCTGTTTTAGATTATTTTGATTGATCCTGTTTCAGCCACTGTCCATTGCTAAATAAGCCCAAAGACACTAACAATTGCTTAACTGTACCACTACTTATCATCTTTTACTTTTGCAAATACATGAAATTATAAGTATTAATTTTAGCAGAAGCTCATCACTCATCTGTCTTTTATCAGTTTTGCTAAATCATCTGTATCCTCTCTATTAGTTTTTTCCTTATTGAAGTCAACACTGAGTAACACAAAAGAATAACACAATAATTCATTTCCCATAAATGTAAGGGACTAGGACAAATAAGCTGATGCACATGTGGTTAAAAAAGCTCCAGCACTAAGCCTAAGGCACAAAAGAGGCTAATGGACTACAGCTGAGGATCAGCTGACAAACATCAACTCAAGTTGACAAAATACAGCTGAAGCTAAGAAACTACAGCCAAAGCTGACAAACTACAGCTTGGTCTGGTGAACAAACCACAGCTGGAGCTAATAAAAAGCTGACAAATTACAAATGAAGCTTACAAACTAAAACTGAAGCTGATAAACTACAGTTGAGACTGACAAGCTATATCTGAGGCTGACAAACTACAACTGAATCTGACAAATGTCCACCTGAAGCCGACAAATTACAGCTTGTTCTGATAAAACACTACGGCAGAAACAGGCCAGTTACATGATTTAGGATCTATGGGTGTAAACAGGGTTTCTTTGAACACCTATCAGCAAGTCAAAGGTTCTACATGTTCTGTTGTGGCTACCCCAACAATGTGCTAGCACCAGATTTATAGCAACAATGACAAAATAATGACAAAAAGTATTTTTTACATTACATTTTATCATCCTTTCAATTAAATTTAAATAATTTTCATAAGAAAATAAAGTCTTGTTTGATGATATGACTTGTATGACATGCAGCTAGCCAACCTTTGTTTTCAATTTTTTCAGGATGATTCTATTTGTCAATACATGGCACGCCAGCTAGCCTAGGGGACCCACTTGAGTCAATGAAGTGCAGCTAAAAAAATCTAATTTGTATTGAAGGTGACGACTGTGGTTTATCCCCTAATGAATAGGCATGAATGAGCTCAGCAAATGTCATGGTAATTTGCCTCTTTAATTGTGAGATATCATGTGTGAGATATCATGTGTGCAAAGTTGGCATTTTTTAGCCTGAGTGTGGTGCTAGATGAATATGTAAACTGAACAGCTGTTACGTGTGAGCCTCACAAAGTGCGACAGATTGAAATCCTTTGTGCCATCCAGTGGATAAAGACATTTATTCAGTTCAGTTTTCTAAAATGTTCTGAAACCATTAAAGAGCATAATAGCAAATTCTACATGGGAGGGTTGATTGGGCGGCTGTGGAGGTCTCACAGGAGTCAAAGCAAGCTGTAGATTATTACACAATTGGCAGGAGAAAATCAGCAGCGCAAAGGCAGTATATTGAGGTTGGTGTGTGTGTATGTGTGTGTGCGTGTGCAGCACAACTTATTTAAAACTAGAGCAAAACGCGATAATAACCCCGAGGTATTTGATACGGTTAGTAGAAGTGCACCACTGCTGAGTTCCTGCATTTGCAGTTATCAGCTCCTAGCAAATGCCTGTTGGGTATTACTCAGCATACACACCAAGAATACCTTACTTTTTTAATAATCACAGCTAAATCCATGCACTGATTGTTTAGAAACACACTTATTGCAGTTACAATGTTAGTTAATACCCAGAAGCCAGTTTCAAGGGCACCAAAATTCAGTTTCTGTGTGTGTGTGTGTGTGTGTGTGTGTGTGTGTGTGTGTGTGTGTGGCACAGAGGAAATCATAATAAAAAACTGTATGTGATAAAGAAAAAAGTCAAAAAGAAGAGATAAGAGATAAAATCAACAATGTGGATTAAGATTTGATTGAATGAATTTCTAAAATTTGCATTGTACACCATTATGAAAATGGTGTAATTTAAACATTTGTGAATCATTTCCCCTTGTTAACTTTAATTTCTTAGCAGTTTCAAGATCATTTATTAAAATTTGACAAGGCAGGGTACAGCAGCATAAAAACTTTTTAAACAGTGAATCCTGAAATGCGTCAAACATGACAGCGATCAACATCGTAAGCAAAGCATGAATTTAAGAGCATAACCCCTAAAATAAATAGGTTATTTATAAACTATTTAAGAGCACGAGGCATAGAGGAAAGTTCATGTCTTTTGTTACTACTCGTGGGAACTATGAATTTCCTGCGCCAACGAAGTGAGTAAGTGGGTGTTGAGGCTGCAGTCAGGAAACCGTGTAGGAGGGATGAACTGTCCTTGAATATGTTGGTGAGGGTGTGCAGGATGGCCTCATCATGCATTTCACTCAGTGACGTAAGAGAAGATGGAATGCCGATGATCCTGCAGCATTGTTTTTGTACCCTCTCCAGCTCCTTGGAAAGGCCTTTTGTCAGCCCACCCCAAACTGGGCTGGCATACTCAAGGATCGGATGAATGAAGGTCAGGTATATTTGTTTTAGAACGTCACATGGGAGACCAGCTCCTCTGGCAACACTGAGGTAATGGATCCTTGGCCGTGTCTTTGAGAGCATATACTTGATCATCCTATGACAAATCAGATGGTATCTGAACTCCAAGCAGTTTAAAGGTGGAGACTCTACTGATGTTTTGTCCAGAAATTGTTGGAGACGGACGAGAGGGAATGTTGTCCTCTATCCAGGCACTGATTACCATATCCTTGGTCTTAGCTCCATTCATTGCAAGTGAAAACTCCTGTCCCCATTTGACCACAGAATCCAAGGCCTTCTGAGTCAGCGGGATAACAGAGGGAGGCAGACGTGAATCCAGGCTGTTGATGCAAATGACAAAGAGCAATGGGGACAATAGCCCCCCCAGGGGGACACTGGCTAGTATTACACAGGGTGTCCCACTGTACCCTTTGCTCTCTGTCACTCAGATTGCTTCTCACAATGAGCCAAAGGAGGCAATTGACAGTGCTTTATTATGTCAAAAGCACGGGAAAAAATCAACAAAAACAGCATGAACGTCCATTTTGGGGTTGTTATTGAGTGCTTTGTGCCAGCATTGCAAGATCTGAATCAGAGCAGTGACAGTTGATCTATTATAAAACCCTGTTGTGATGGGGCAATTTTGGAAATTGTGTCCTCCAGAAGGGCATCTCTTAGGATCCCTTCATACACTTTGCCAAAACAGCTGACTAATGAGATTTGACGGTAGTCAGCTGGAAAGCTGGGCTTTGCTTTTTTGGGAACAGCTTTGATCAAAGCTTCTTTCCATTGGTCTGGAAAAATATTGTAGATTTCTGTAGGCAGCTTTGTCGCCAGAGCAAAACGCATGCTGTCTCTCTTTTATCAGATTTTTTTAAAATTTGCACAGTCATCCAGGCCTTGTCATTGTTAGTAATTGAGACTCTCTTTAGTGGGGTAGCTTTATCCAGGATGGACCCAATAGTGGAAGTGAAGGCACTAACCTTAACCTCCGGGTCAGTGACCTCATGAATGGGGGAAAAGTCAGTAGTATTCATAAGAAGACCCAACTGCCTCATTGTCTCAGATGTACGTTTTCAGCAAGTGATGTACTGTATGGGCTTGAAGGGCCATTTACCAGCATTCCACATAATGGGTTAGTGGTCAGAGGTGGCAACAGAGGGCAGATGCACAGGTGGCTCATACATGGAAGGAATGTTGGTAAAAATTGAATCAAGGTGACTGGCTTTTCTCGTTGCACCAGCCACAACTTGTTTCAGTCCATGTCTGATGCAGATGGTTTCAGACTTGTACCTATTTGTGTCTATAAGAATGACAAATGCAGCATGCTGGTAATTGCATTTGATGTTGCCAAGGCAACAATCCAGATACTGTGTGATTAGTGTGTCTGGTTTGGCCATCACTAAGGAACGTGGAGGAATGTATAGCACTGCAGCGATGATGCAACTTTAGTCCACGGGGAAGATGTTCAGGGCGCAGCCATACCCATAAGGCTTCATACTTATTTTCCTCCAAAATGAGTCAATTGTTTGTGTGATGTTATTACAAACATACAGTGCGACTCCACCTCCCCCAGCTGCCCTCACGATCGTGCCAATGTAAGATGTATCCAGGAAAAGTTACAATAGAGTCTGGAACGTCAGTATTTAGCCAAGTCTCTAACATGACGACAACAGCTGAATTGTTGTTCACTGATATGCTGTGTAACTCATTGCATTTGTGGCATAGTGAACGCACATTAGAAAGGAGAAGTCTGGGCAGGGATGGCTTTGGTTTGTTTTGAATTGTGCATATATGGACTAGGTTTATAGGACAGCAGCGACCCACAGATGTAAACAGTCTTTGCCTACTCAGCTGTGGTTCGGTGCCAGCTGAGGTTTCACAGCAAATTGGGCGATTACCAACAATTATGCGTATTGGACAACTAACATTTTTTCCAGCTTTCTTACTCCTCGGGCGAGGGTTGGTTGTTGAGGGAGGTGGAGAGGAAGAATGGCTATTATTATTAGTTAGTCACGCGCATGGGACAGTGTTGATAGTATTAAGAATGTTCGCTGACAATGCATGCGTGCCCTCAAAGCTGGGCTGGCTTCCGTCTCTCTGTTAAAAAGGACTTGCACCCCCAGAACAAGCATGTGCCTGTAGATGTGCCTGAAGATGATTTCTTCTCTTCTATGTTAATCTTAAATTGTAGTACGTTGATGTACATAAGGGATCCCATTGTTCTTTCATATTTTGGGCCAAATTAATTTTAAAATTGAACCCTTGTGTTGGCACTATTTATGTCAGTGACTGCTTACAGCAAGTAAAACCTGATAAAAGCTTCTTATGGTTAGATTCAGGCACCCACAGCACTTGTTTAAATTTAGGGAAAGATCGTGATCTCATGTTTAAATATTGAAAAAGTTAACAAATACTTGAGACAGGATGTGTTTACTTTATTAACATTTAAGTGAAACCAATATTAAACAAATATAGCACTTTCTATATTAGCCTGTTAACACATAGTGGTCACTAAAGAGGACACCTACAATACTCAAAAGACATTTTCTTTTTTTTTTATTGGTGAAGCTACATAACAGCCACCACAGTACTTCCAACTCCATAGATGGGAACCAAGTGACAAGCAATTGCAAGTGCAACTATAAGCCTTGACAACCAAGATGGCTGACCAGGGGCGGACTTTACCATTAGGCAAGGTAGGCAACTGCCTGGGGCAACCAACTGAAATGGGCCTCAAACAGCTATAGATTTATTATGATGTTTAGGTATGAAACATACACAATTGTCTTAATTCTAACTTGAAATTACATACAAAAGGGCCCTAAAACACTTAAAAAAATTCACTGTCAATGTACGACCCCCCATGCTCTACAGATTAATGGACTATTCCTTCACTGGAGGACCTGCTGAGACCGCAGTGCTCCTCTCAACTCACATATTGAAAGGGACGCAGATACTTATGCATTCCAATACAACATTAAACAGTGAAACAGAGTTGTCACAGAGCGCATTTCAAAAGAAAAAACTAAGAGAAAAGTGAAGCAATCATTGTAAAAACTGCTGCTCCCCCTGAAACAATTAACAGAACCACACGTTTTCCTGTGGTATCGACTCAATTGTTCGATGATGGGAGCACCGACCTCTTCCCCCCCAAACCCAACAGCCAAAGAGAATGATGATAATATAAGTAGAAAATTGCGTTAAATGAAGAGAGAATGTGAACTAGTAGCCTATAAGAAAAGAAAACTGCTTTCAGGACAGAGGGAGACAGGAAGACAATGTGCAGCAATATGCAGCTCCAGTGATGGAAGAAGTATTGAGATCCTTAACATCACAATACTGCAATATAGAAATACTCCATTACATTTGAACGTTAATTTTAACATCATGTTAATTTGTGTAAATACTGCTGGGTAGTTTAATCTATAATGATGCATCATATTTTATCACTCCATATGTTTTGTATCAAAAATCTTAATCTGTAAATGTAATGGAGTATCAATATAAAGTAGCATAAGGAGTATAATATTCAAGTAGCCTACCTCACTTGAGTAAATTCATTTAGTTTTTTTCACTGGCTGGTTCAGTGAGAAGTTCATGTCAGAGAATCAGAGGAAAAACCTGGTAAATGTCTGCAGTAATGGAAATCATCAACCTCCTTAATACCATATGGGGAAAAATAACCAAGTACATTTACTCAAGTATTATGCTTACAGTTATGAGGTACATGTACTTTACTTTAATATTGCCATTTTATGCAAATGTATACTTCTACTCCACTTCTGCGAGGAGGGATTCAGATCCTTCTATTTCAGACACTGTACTTGTCATTCTACTACAGAGAAAAGCAGCTAAAATGAGCTCCACCTTGACCCCGACATCGAGTAAATGTAAGTCCATTGTGCTAATATACTTCTGCATTTAACAAAGTATTGTTAGTGTGGTAGTAATAGTTTAAATATTTGAGTACTTTGTCTACCACCACCAATACCAACATTCTCAATTAGAGAAAGGGTAAAAAAGGGTATGTAGGTACATAAAATGTGATCTATTTTTTAAAATACTGATTTTAGAGCTGCAACGATTAGTCTATTAATTGATTAGTTGCCAACTATTAAATTAATCGCCAACTATTTTGATAATCGATTAATCGTTTTGAGTCCAAATTCTCTGAGCTTTTCAAATGGTTTCTTAGACTTCTATGACAGTAAACTGTATTTCTTTGGGTTGTGGACTGTTATGGAAACACTGATTGACATTCTTCACCGTTTTCTGACATTTTATGGACCAAGCAACTAATCGATTAGTCAAGAAAATAGATGAATCGATAATGAAAATAATCATTAGCCCTAGTTGATGTTATGTAAGCAGGAAATTATGATTAATCATGTCTTCACGAAATTGTCATACATCAGTAGTTATATTTCACCTACAGTACAAAACCTGCTATACTACAACTTTTAACATACATACTAGCACTTTCTCTGTGAAGAGTTAATTTCTTTTACTATGATTGCAGACCCATATTTTGTGAAGCTTAAGTCTTGTATTGTGTTGATGACGTGATATGACCATGTGACTGAAAGCAAGACACTGACAACAGTGATAATTGGCACCCAGAAAAACAAGAAGCAGCAAGTTTTCCAAGAGTGGAGCTGTTGATGGTGAGGAGAAGGTGAGAAGGTGAGTCACTTGACATAGCCTCATCCTGTTCAGGTCAGACCCTGCCTTACTTTAGCAAGTAAGAAAAGTTTTTAGTGAAGCTGTACAATCACATTGTACAAGTTGACCTCATGAATCATTGTGTTGCATAAATACAAAAACACGCAGTGGTGTTCTTTCACTGTAAAATGCCTCTTGAAATGTATACAGAAGAAGAGACAAAAGGAGGACTCCAAAAGAAACAGTGTTCTCACTGTTCAACATGCAATGGGCCATGGCTATATAATGAGTTTTCCATGGCAGAGAGCAATATGTCTTTGTTTTTCTTTTGCAACAATGCAATTTTATTTCATTTTCATAGTTTTCACATAATATTCATAAACTATTAGAGTATTATTACACTTGACTTAAAGCTGAACACACAAGTGCATGCTGTCAATGAGGGTGTTTTTATTTTTTATTTTTCCTAAATAAGACTGAACACACGTGTACATAATCCAGGCAGCGAGTTATATCTCCTCTCAAAACTTGAATTGTGAAAACAAATTAATAGTATATGAACATAATTTGTAGAATGAAAAAAATTTACCTGAAAACAATGCACAGCCATGGGCCAATCAGAATCAAGTATTCTCCAGGGCAGGGGGGATGATACAATATACTGTAATGTGCTTGCAGGAACACAAGTGTTGTATACCACCATAATTACACAACACTATCAAATGACAAAATATGTGCAGCAAAACCGATCATTGAATAAAAAGCACATTCCAACACATAAGTCTACGACATATCTGATCCTTCTCATCTCCACTCATGCACAGTACATTTATTTTGTTACGTCTACCCATTTACGTAGCAGTGGCAGTGAAGTTCTATTACACAACCCCTGTGGTCAACAACACATTCCACCACAGGTATGAATGAATGCTTATAGAAATTTAAGCTACACTGAGGAGCCCTGACTCGTCTACCAGATGGGAGAAGCTGGGATGGGAGCAGACGATGTGAGGGGGATCAGGAAATATTTTTGAGTCTGTCTGATAACAGACTGCTCATAAAGTGACTGGAGAGATTCATAAGTTTCATAGCAGTTTACACCATACAAGCCATTTGAGCTTTAACATTTTACTGTAACATTATAACATATTTTATGATACACACAATGACTCCATAATGAAAGAGTAACATAAAATTCAGTTTGATGCAAAGTGTTAGTAAAAAGTCAATGTGCTGATACAGTCTGAAATGAGACTCCCCAAATTTTGTTTCTATTACTGTGAACCCTTGAGGGCTGACACCTACGGACCTGCTGCTCACCTTTTCTTCAAACAGCCCCTCCTGCTGAAAACAGCTGGTTGAGATCACAGCGGGGCCGTGCCACTGGAGCCGGAATGTGGTTGCTGAATTGCTAACAAATGGCCCTTTTGTGTGCAATCAGTTGAGACACAGCTGTTAATTTCCTCACATGTTAAAGACTGCTCTGTAGTGAAGATTACAGCACTGTGTGGTTCATACGGTGAATCCTGGGGCTTGTACACGCTCACAAGTCAAGCCATGAGCTAATCTGACCAAGGACACTTCTGCATGCTTATGGTTCATTCTTTGATGGGGTTAAAATACCTGAAATAAGGTGCATACATAAGTTTATGTTAATTTGTAGGGTACAGTTTCATACAAATGTAGTTCAGATTCAGAATAATGTCAATGTATACTTATGTTATACATATCAGAGTTATTTCAATATGTGCTATTTGTTTTCTAGATTCAGAAGAAGTTCTTTGAAATTGTGTCACAGTATACAGAGTTTTAGTTCTTCTCCCCACCTGCCTTTTTCCCATTCATCTCCCTCACTGTCGTTCCAGATCCTGCCTCTCCCACCTGCCCTGCAGCAACCTCAGCCTTTCGTATTGTTCAACGTCACCTGATCCCCACACCCACCTGCTCACTTGTTCCCTATTCGCTCATCAGCCTTGTAGTACATACTGTATAGTGGCCCAGTTTCATTAATGCTCTGCCAGATTATCTATCATGCTCATACCTGTCTGTTTTGAACCCCAGAGTTGTAGTATCCCCTGAGTTGGTCACATTTTCCTGCCAGTCTGTTTCCAAGCCTGTCTGCACAGTTTTTCAGTAAAGTTGAACTTTTTACTTATTATATTTGTCTCTGAGTGGTGCATTTCAGTCCGGCCTGTTTGCTAAGCCATGACAAATTGATCTCAAGCAAAATACTGATTAGGGGTGTAGTCTCTTGCTCATCCTTTTTTCATTCATATGATTCCCTAAAACATTTGTTACTGTAATTAAAAATGAAATAATTTAGAAATATTTTTAAATGTGATATGAGCATTGATGTCATCTTTTTTGCAGCACTGACTGTGAGCAGTTTTCTCAGAACTGTGTCCCAGTAGGTGGAAAGATTCCTATGACTTCCATAACACCCTAACCATGAAAACAGAATCATAACAATGTTAATCATAGTCAGGAGCAGATAATGTATGAAAACAAATAAAATACTTAGACACTGAACCGTTTCCAGTTATGTTCAGAATAAATCTTTTTCTTGTTAGGTGAATAAAGACTGTAATCCATACAGTGTTACATTTCAAGGGTATTTGCTAAAGCTACAGTATTAAAGGTATTTATTTAGGACAGAGAGTTATATTAATCATAGTAGAAACTGTTCAACCACATTAACCATTCATTCATTCTGAGCATGAGGTTTTTAGCTTTTATGAGCTCAAATGAAGTAGCTAACAAATGCCTGATAATCTTAGATATTGAATTACATCATCCAGAGTCTAAACATTAATAAGGCAATGACACACTATAATGCATGTGCTACTTTGAATTCATAAGGTTTCACATTCTGGCTTGCATCCAACCCTGTTCTTTTGCTGTCAAAAATGCTACAGTACTTCTTAAAGACTGACATGAATTATGGAAACAAATATTACATTTTCACAGATAAAATATGACATTGTACATTTACAATATCATCCCATTAGAAACACTTGTTTTCTTATAATAACACAAAATGATAGCAAGCTCAGAAATAGCTGAAGAAACAGCACTCAGATCTAGTTTTTATTTTTGAAATCATGACAACAAGGAACAAGAACATGGGAAAAATATAGAAATACACTCACACTTCCAAATAAAGTAGAAATGTAGGAACCTAGGTATTTCTGAAATATCTTTAAATGTTGCATTATATCCTACAACCTACACCCTAATTGATAATTAATAAATGATACATTTTTTGGTATTATCCATCTGATATATGATTATAGTCCCTCAGAATCATCATTTTCTTCTTCGTGGAGAGCCCTGAAATAAAAATTGGACCAAAGAGTGTGCGTGCGTGCGTGCATGCGTGCATGCTTGCAAAATTTACTATGCAGTACACTCCTATTAATCACTGTGGATTATGTGAAAATGAATTATACTGTGTTGTCTTCCTGCTTGGCAGCAATCAAACCCAGGGAGTTTCCTCGCCACCTGCATTAGTACAGTTGAATGGCAAGCCCACTGCCACCATCAATAACACAATAGTTTAGCCTCAGATAAAAATGATAAATGCACTGGCATTCCTTCAGACCCTGATTCAGCCGACCATTTATTTTAATATTTCAGCAACTACCAGGCGCTGTCGTTAATCACTGTTAGACTGTAGATAGGCAGGGAGGAATCGCAGAAAGCGGGAGAGGAGAGGAGGCGAGATGGGATGACGGACGAGGGAGGAGGAGGTCGGAGGAGGAGGAGGAATGGGTTCGGGGAATGCCACTTCTCATTGGGGAAGCTGTTGCTCATCTGTCGTGGGCTTGTTGGGGCATGGCTAAAGGCTCCCCGTTCAGTCAAACTCCTCTCCTGTACGCATGACATTTCAATTACACAGCGAGCTCTCATAGCTCTCTCCACAGCCAGATAAGCCAAGACACCAAATGCCACACACACATACACACAAAAGCATGCCCTGCAGGGCTTGTTTGAATAGATGTCACTCTGTCTTGTGACAGGTGAGTGTACAATGTGGAGACATTACCTCAAACCTGGCTAACACAGATATTTGACTAATGGCTTCATTTATTTCAATTACTTATTATGTGCAGCATATATATGTAAGATGATAAGATGGTGGAACTAATAATAAGTATGAAAAATTAGAAGTTTGAAGAAAATAGCTGGATTTCAAAATAATGAGGCTGTTTAAATGACAGCATGGGACCAGATAATATTGGTGGGTTGAAGTTCAGAGGTTATAAGAGTCGAGAAGAGTGTGTGACAAGGGGAAGATCCAATTTAAACAGTTTCATCACCAATTCTATCAGCTGGTGTTACGCAAGCAATAATGTCAAGTCAAGTCAGTTTTATTTATATAGTGCCAAATTACAACAGAAGTTATCTCAGGGCACTTTTCACATAGAGCAGGTCTAGACTGTACTGTTTAATTTACAAAGACCCAACATTCCCCCATGAGCAAGCACTTGATGACAGCAGCAAGGAAAAACTCCCCTTTAACAGAAAGAAACCTCAAGCAGAACTGGGCTCTAGGTGGGCAGCCATCTGCCTTGACTGGTTGGGTTGAGAGAGAAAGAGGGAGTGGGAGTGAGGAGAGAGAGAGAGTGAGAGAGAGGGTGGGTGAGGGGGTGTGGGGAGGGGAGCAGGAAGAAAGAGAACATAGCACAATGCAAGTTCCACATAGAGATGTATAGTAATAATAATGGTAATAATAATAATTGTAGCAGTGGGTGTTGAGCAGGATCACGGGGGCAGTGGGTGGCTTGCAATCACAGATCCAGATTCTACAGCTCCAGAGGCAGAAATACCTGCAGAAAGCAACAGGAGGAGAGAGGAGAGAGACGAGAAAGCACAAAACTATGGGAGAGAGAAGATGCCAAGTTAGTAATATGTATTAATGGGACATGAATGCGTACAGATGGAGAGGGAGAGGAGGAGAGAGGAGCTCACTGCGTCATGGGAAGTCCCCCGACAGTTAGGGCCTATAATAGAATAACTAGGGGCTGGTCCAAGGCAAGCCTGGGCTGGGTCTAACTATAAGCTTTATCAATACGGAAAGTTTTAACGCTAGAACTGCTACGGGGTAAAAAATTAACTTGTGGCAGTTTTTCAATTGTACGTTACTATGTTTTAATAAAATATTCATGTCCCCCAGTCTTTGACTTTTCCTAAAATAATGTTGTGTAGTACCCCTATTGTTAAAAATAGTGAAGATGAATCCAGATTAAAAACACAGGCATTTATACCTATAGGGTAAAATTTAGCCATATATGAAATGCATTTATTTCTGTGGTTTATGTTTAAACATTCTACGTTGCTAGGCAACGGCATTCTTGGAGTGTTTGATCTGACAACTTTGTCAAGTCATAATTAAATTATAAAAAGAGCAGAGGAGAATGACCTGAAAAAACCTTTGCCAAGTGTCTGAAGTGCAGGAAGCTGTCTGTGAAAAATGCAGTCAAAGTGCTGAATGTCTGCTCAGAGTGTGTTTGAGGGACACGTATAATCAGATGTGTTCAAATGAAGATGATTTAGCCTCCTCACAAATGTTCATTGTGTGTAAAACTTATTTTTAGTTCATTGATTATTCATTCATTTTTGTTTTGCCATGTTACTGTTTATTGTTTATAGGCTATTTAGCCTAATTTGCCTTTTGCCTAACTCTGTTTTCATGAACGGAACACTAAAAGAGAAATATATATTTGTGTTATGATGTTAGAAATAAAAAAAAAAAAGCTTTGTCAGTTACCTCAAGTTTCTTGGTGATGTTCTCTTATTCACACATTGTTGAAATGCCTAAATTAATAATTGATTAGGTGAAATTGTGCTTCTGAGGTATTTAGGGCCAAGCACAATAACTTCAGTTTTGTCTGAGTATAACAGGAGAAAATTGCAGGTCTTTCAGGTATTTATGTCCTTAAGGCATGCTTGAAGTTTAGCTAACTGATTGGTTTCATCTGGCTTCATTGATAAATGTACTGTAATTGGGTTTCACCTGCATAACAATGAAAGCTAATAGAGTGTTTCCTAATAATATTGCCTAAAGGAAGCATATATAGGGTGAATAGTATTGGTCCAAGCACAGAACCTTGTGGAACTCCGTGTCTAACTTTTGCATGCAAGGAGGATTCATCATTAATGTGTACAAACTGAAATCGATCTGATAAATAGGACTTACACCAGCGTAATGCGGTTCCTTTAATGCCAATTAAATGTTCCAGTCTCAGCAATAGGATGTGATGGTCAATGGTGTTAAATGCAGCACTAAGATCTAACAAGACAAATGCAAAGAGAAGTCCTTTGTCTAATGCAATTAGGAGGTAATTTGTAACTTTCACCAGTGCTGTCTCTGTGCTATGATGCACTCTAAATCCTGACTGAAAATCGTGAATTGTGAAAGGCCCTCTCTAGAGCCAGTGTTTGGTTTGTCCATTCTGGGCTACTTTAGAAACAACATGGCGGGTGCAACATGGCGGGCTCCATGGAAGGGAACCTGCTTCCTATGTAGACATATAGGGGGCATTCTAAGGTAACAAAAACACAATGATTCTTATTTCCATTATACTCTAATTAAAATATACTTATGAATATTATATTCCATTTCTGCCAAGTCCATTCCACTAGATGCCACTAAATTCTACACACTGGACCTTTAAGACTATCTTGCCAGACTAAGCGAGATTCTTCCACTTTAATGGAACGCCATATCCTTTCAAGTTTTTGTGATATTTGCTTTAATTTGTGGGTTTGGTATACCATGGAGCTAACCTCTTTTGTTTTATTATCTTCTTTTTTAAAGGGGCAATGGAGTCAAGTGTCATTCACAATGAGCCTGCAGCACTGTCAACAAGATGATCAATTTGGGAGGGGCTAAAGTTAGTATAAGAGTCCTCTGTTGTATTTAGACATGACATTTAATTAAATGCTGATGGAATCACTTCCTTAAATTTAACTACAGCACTATCAGATAGACATCTAGTGAAGACATTTTGCCTAATGGCGTGTAGTCCAGTAATAGGAATTCAAAAGTTATTAAGTAATGGTCTGATAAAATAGGATTTTGTGGAAAGACTATAAAA